>JARQOC010000002.1:444867062-444884612 GCA_033576535.1 Allobates femoralis
AAAAAGAGGCAAAAGCGCGCGCATAAAGCGCAGCAAAATACGCAAATGTGTGAACGTAGCCTAAAGGTACCGTCACACGTTTTAACATCACCAGTAACTGACGGGAGCGCGCACTTTTTTGGCTGCTAGCCAGGATCGCTGTGCTCCTGTCAGATGGAGACACCTCGCCGGAAATGCAGCGGCGATGTTGAAAGCAACTATCGCTGCCAGCGTTAAATTCAACCCTGGCAGCGATCCTTAACATTGCAGTCAATGGGGGAAGTTGCTTGCAACATCGCTGTTGCGATGTCAGACAGGGCGATTCAGGCAGATCTCCTGAGCAACATCGCCTGGTTTCAGAACATTGTCCTGAAACTAGGTGATGTTGCTGAAGCAACTATCGCCGTTGAAATCACCCTGTTACACGGGGCAATTCTCCAGCGATGTCGCCGCAACTTGGCCACGCCCCTGAGTTGCCAGCGATGTTGCCCTGTGTAACGGGCCTTTAGAGCTGTATACATAAAAATCGAGAGATTTTTGTTAATATTATGTTAGGGGCATTTGCGTCAAAGAAAATAGGTTGAACAGAGCACTGTTCTATATAGAACACTGATATTTAGCACCAAAACTGTTATAATTTGCTGAATGTTAAAGTGAGCACACAGAACTTTCAGCCTATCCTATCACACAAGTAACCTGTAGATTTTCTCCTAGTTAAATGAGGTCAGCCATCTAAACTACAGTGCTTAGTAAATGTGGTATTAAAAACATTTCTGAGAAGAAACACTAGATTGCTCAGAAGCACACAAAAGCCGCTGTTTATTTTCATTATCTCCGGAGCGCACACAGCCTTCTAGCAGAAATTAATATGGGATCTGTGAATTGCGTTTACAGAGAGAACATAATTTCTTTCTACAGATAATCGACAATGAACTCACTTAATGTTACCTCAATTCACAGAAGATTGCATTCTGATTATCCGTTCTATATTCAGATAAGACCCCAGTCCAGGCAAATCTAAGAACTGAACATGCAGTTATTAAAGGAACTGAGGAGTTCTATAACAGAATATGGATACATTATACATGCAATTACAGATGAGGATCTTAACTGGTACAAAGCCCCTACAACAAACCTCTACCTACCTCTTTCCTCCTGTGTTAGATGTAGAAGGAATTTACCTCCACATTCAAAATATCATTTACTTATCTTCAGAAAATGTCACATTTTATATGCATTACAAAATATGAATATATAAAACTGTCAAGGGCTTATCTGCTCTGTCCAATCTCATTTTATTAGACGGGAGCCATGATGATAGGCAGTCACATGCGGCCTCGCTGCTGGGATCTATCAGCAATAAGCAGCAATTCAATAGCACATTCCCTCTGCAGCACCACATTGCATTCATATACTGCAATAAGGTATCGAATAAAGTGAGACAAACCCTTTTAGATTGAATAATCCCGATTCATTAAACTTTTACACCAGATTAATGGCATAAAAAGCTGTGAAAAGTTGTAAAGATTTTATCGTAACTCAAAGGTGCGCTAAACTTTAGGGACTTCTGACATTCTCACTCCATTTTTACTCAGTTCCAATAAAGTGAGCGGGGCTGGGGCAGGATGAGGGTATGGCAATCTCTGGAGTAAGAATTATTGCATGGCGGAGCGGCAATGAATTAAGAGCCTTGCACTTCATCAAAACTGGTCTAAAGATCACCAGTCTGAATGGATCGAAGCCAATGAGTGTTTAATAAGTAATTGATATTTTTTGCAGAGTGTAATGTCCAGCTGTTATCTTAAACTTACATATCTTCCACTGAATTAAGGCTATGTTCAGACACTGCATCATGACTGTGTATGCATGCAGTTGCACTTTTTTGCTGCGCTTTGGGCAAAAAAGCACAACTGCATTCACACGCTGCACATTTTGACCTGCGCTTTTACCATTTTATAATGTGGGCTATGGAAGAAGTGCACGTCAAAATGCGCAAAGAATTGACATGGTCATTCTTTTTGCGGACGCACTTTGCAGTGTAAGACAAGCCGTTAGTGTCATTAAACGGATCTTGGGATCTTCAGGTGTTGATGAGTTGACAAATTAGTTCATAGTGGAGGCGTTGGGTTTTATTTTGGAACACAACGCCTTTACTTTTTTGAACCAGTGGTATCAGCAGCGGGTCGGTACTGCTATTGGAACGCCCGCTGCTTGTACCTTAGCTAATTTGTATCTTGCAGTATTAGAAGAGGATTCCCTTCTAAGGGATTGACCAATCTTTACCTTATGAAGGATTGGAGTTTCTCCTCCCCTAATAAAAAAGGTTGTACTGTTAAGTTCAATACGTCAGAGGCAATCATAAAAGGACAAGATACACAATCCCCACAAGCAAATGTGCCCCTTAGTCTAGTTCCACCCCCAGTGCATCTACTGGGCCTCATGAAATGACTTCTTGTCAATAGATCTTTCATGTTTAACGCCCTCATGGCGGTCGACCCTGGTGTATCTGACAGAAACTGTCTGGCTTTAGTGTCTTCCAAAAGGATGTCCCAATTTCTCTGAAGAATTGACCTAATGTCACCCCACTGTTTGTTGTACGGGGTAGTGACATTGATCTTATTCCACGGCGTTTTAGGTTTCTTCTTCAGTGTATTGGCTCTAGGGATGGACTTGGAAAATTGGAAGGCCCCTGAAACTACCTTACGAGGGTAACCACCTGCTAGAAACCTTTTGGTTAAATTACACGACTCCAAGAAAATCTGGGTCTCGACTGCAATTGCATCTAATCCTAAAAAATTGTCCTTTGGGAATGCCACGACGAAGGTGTATGGGGTGACAACTTTTCAAAGTGTAGAAAGCTGTTAGTCGCCGTGGACTTGCAGTACAAACTAGATAAAATGTTGCCCTCTTGCATTTGTGTTATCAAACTTTGTGAAAAAGTGTAAAAGTGTTATCTATGTTTTTAAATGTTTTGTCTGATTTAGCATACTGACGTCATTTGACCCGCCTATATATGTTTGGGAACTGACGTCATGCACATTGTAACTAGGACCCGTAGAAGCACAAATGCATGCATACTAATCCGGTAATCCGGCATTGAGTTCAATGAGTTCACTTAAGGTCAAAGCTGGCAAACCATGGGAACAGCCAGCTATGACCTCATTGAAGTCACCGATTAGGCTGTCAGAAAAACGCACAAAAACGCAATGCGTTTGATGCATTTTTTATATTTTGTAATGCAGTTTTGTCACAAAACTGCATGCAAATCCTTATTCCAGCAAAGTCAATGACAATTTAAAGTTTTGTGCACAAGTTGCTTTTTTTCCCTTGCAGATTGGGTGCAGAAATAAATATGCTGCATGTCAATGCATAAAACAGTTTTGTAGCAGATTTTCACTCTATATGCATTAAAAACGCATTGCATTTTGGTGCATTTTTCTGCCAGAAGATGCAGATTTGGTGCAGAATTTTCTAATTGAACTCACCTCACGTTAACTAATTGAACATGGTTAGATGTTTCTGAAAGTCCCACAATGTAGGTCGAGTTAGATGGACAGAAGATTCAATGCCTGCTGGACATGGGATCCCAGTTGACCACAATTCCATAAGTATATTTCTGTCAACACTTCCCAATTATTCACCGATCCAGAGAATGCTTAACTATTCGACTGATGGCCTCCAGCCAGTTACCCATCCCAGTAGCAGGAGTGGGACGGATGGAGATATGTGTCTCTGAAAGGAATCTGGCAAAAAAAGGGATTGCGGCAGCTAAAAACCTCATTTGGGTTGGACCCATCATGACCTTGGGGATGAACGTCCTGAAGCAAGTAGGAAAGTTTCTGGCAGAAAGTCAATGTGGAAATGACTGGAGATGTGCACCACAGCAACACCCTAGCAGTAGAGTATTCCAAGAGCTGCTGCAGGCTAGTCAACACCAGAGGTTGCCAACTGCTTAATAACTTCTAGGAAAAGTAGTGGTACCTCATAATACTGTCCTGACTTTGCTACATGGCCATTACTAACTTTGCCAGTCCATGACCGGATGTCCTTAAAAGGAGTGGAGGTGCAGAGCTAACCTCAGGGGACAGGAGAAGCAATACCATTACTACTAGTCGCCTGCACCTTAGTGACCGTGCATCAAGGATGTGTGCTCATGAGATGCATTAATTTTAGCGGGACATGCTTATGGTTGGTTCCCAGGAAGTAAGTGGCGAGAGTCTACGTGCTGCAGGAGAATCTCGAAAGAACAGATGCAGTGGACTCATGCAGATGAAGATCCGTAGACATTGTCTGTGTCCAACAAGCAGAAGAGAAGGTGCAAGGCAAGAGATAGCCGTGACATCTTAGAACAGATGGAAGCAGATCTAGCTAAGTTCTCTCCCTGACAAGTCAAATACTGTAGGTGTAAAGACTGTTGGTGCAATATCAGGAAGCGATTACCCAACATGAAGAGGTCATGTCACTTTGTGTGAACCGAGGCGATCGAGCATGAGGACTCTATGGGAAACATAGACCCCATGTAAGAAAGATATTGTCAGATTCCACCCCAGAAGTACCAAGAAGTGAAGGTTCTGTTGTCACATATGCTACAAAATGGGGTGATACAAGAGAGTCAGAGACCCTGGGCTGCGCTCATTATATTGGTCAAGTAGAAAGATGACACTCTAAGATTGTACGTGGACTATCAGTGGTTGAACTCCTGCATGGTTCGAGATTCATACGCTCTGCCAAGGATAAGTGTCCCTGTTTGCATTAAGGAAGGCTAGATACATCTCCTCCCTTGCCTTGACATGCAGCTACTGGCAAGTACCAATGGCCAAGCAACATCAGCAACGACAGCTTTTATCCTCCTTATGGGACTGTTCAAGTTCAAATCAGATTTCATTTAGGGAAACTAATGCCCCAGGGATGTTTCAACAACTAATGAAAGTGTCTTGTAGATTTGAACTTTCAGGTGACGCTGATATACCTTTACAATATCATAATCTACTCCACTAAGTTTAAGGAGCATCTTGCTACACTCAAGCAAATGGTAGAGTTCCAGAAGGAAATCGAGTACCTGGGAAATGCAGTCTCTCGTGAAGGTGTGTACTTAGCAAAGGAGAAAGTGGCTGCATTGTAAAAGTGGCCTTTGTCTACAACATTGAGGGAACTAACAGAATTCCTAGGCCTGTTGGTGTATTATAGTAGATTCATTAAGCACTTCACAAAAACTGGAGCACAAATAAATGAGCTTGAAAACTGGAGGTTCCATGAGTGGGCCAAATCCAGTGGCAGCCAAGACAAGAGGCCTTCCAGGTAGGGCTGTGGAGTCGGTAAGCCGAACCTCTGACTCAGACTCCTCAATTTCCCTGTATCCAACTCCCTCATTCATGGCTTATATTTAAGTGATAAATTTATTGTAGCACAATGTCAACATCAAGTTGTATTCATTATTATGATAAAATAATCAAGATATTTAGATAGAACATAATTCATAATAATATTCAGTATATATTGCATTGAACTACTGTACCCAATAGGAGTCTGAGTTGGTCCATTTCATATAGACTCTGAATCCACCAAAATGGGCTCCAAATCAGACTCCACGGCCCTGCTTTCAGGAATTGAAGCTCGCATTGAAAAATGTATTATCCATAGTGACCCATGAGCAACCAACCCAAGGTGTGGATAGAAATTGAATGGGATGAGATTCTGGATTTCATACATTTTGTGACAGCTCTTGTGACTTCTCAAGAGTTAGAAAAAGAATACCAACTAAACTGAGTGTTGGGGTGCCCAAGAGATGAATAAGTATAAATGCAATAATCTTACTCAGAGAGGGGCAGAGTTGCGAATGTTGGTGACCCTAGGCCAGAAGCTCAACAGAGAAGTGCAGCCTTGTCAATTAGTGCCTTACAGACACTAGGCCAAAGGGAGTGACTCTGTATGAATAACAGTCTGTTATACAGTTGGATGCAGTTGGCTAGAGACCACGTGGCAATTAGTGATTCCAGAAGGGATGATGTCAAGCCTAGCGAAGGAGGCTCATGAGAGGGGTACGCACTATGGGACAGAAAGGACCTACCAGTGGCTCGTATATTGGCCTCAACTACGTAAGGTGGTAAGAGGAAGTCTGTTGAAAGTGGCAGCAGTGTGAGCCAACTAAGCCTCCAAAACAGATGGAGCCAACTCAAGTTTTAAGGATGTCTAAAATTAAGTGCTAGTGGTCAACTACCAGACAATCGGCCCATCTCATAACGGTTTCAAATATTGCCTAGTGATGACAGACCACTTCACAAAGTTCGCTGTCATGACTCCCGGGAATGGACAGCTGAGTCAGTTGCCCGAACCATCTACCGAGACCTCATCCATGTGTATGGGTGCCCTAAGAGGATCCATTCTGATCAGGAGACATGCTAGCTGGGGAGAGTCACAGATGAGCTACATCGACTCTATGGCATTGAGAAGTCACAGTCAACGCCCTACCACCTTCAGGGGAATGAAGCCTCTGAATACTTCAATAGGATATTACTACAGATGTTGAGAATGCAGGAAGAGGATCGGAAGATAAAGTGGCGTGAGTTTATTCCAGAATTGATGTGGGTGTACAACAACCGAGGACATACCACAAGTGGGTACATGCTGCTGTTTGGCAGTAACTTCCATGAAATCACCGAAGTAGAACTTAACCGAAAGAAAGTTTGCACTAGAATAAGTATGACCACCTGGGTGTGAAAATACAGGTATCGCCTGCACACACAGATGGCTTGTTGAGCAAAAATTCCAGGAGCTGAATTCTGAGGACTGTTTTGTGAACTGTTGCTTCCTGTCCAGACATACGGTACTAACTGGGGACTCGGGTCGCAGTAGAGGATGAAGGTGGTCGGCATGCTAAGTGAAGCAAGTTACCCACTAACTTGGCCTTGTGGCCTAGAAGGGTGTGCCCTAACCTGTAATATAATCTGTTTGTTTGCCATCCCGTGTGTCATTCATTGATCTCATACTCAAGGTACTATCTCCCTGTATGTGTAAAATAAATTTTTGTTGTTTAAATTACCACTGGGTCAAAGTTTTCTGTGCTCTTGCATCCTCGTAATATGTTTACATCATTGATGAAGATAATAACATACACAAGGAGAAGCAGCCGAGACTCAACACTAGACCCAAGGAGGGCAAATATAAATCAGTAAAACAGAAAACCCCCTTTAAGGAAGAAAGATCAAAAGACCTAACTTCTCACCCAAATGAATAGATTAAGCTCCCATCTAGCCATCATTGATATATTAGATGAACTAGCAGGCAGGATGCCATTATTCACTCATGATCAATGCTAAAAATGTACTGGAACAATTATCTGCCCCATCTTCAGTATCTTAACGTAAAGGTATACGTTTATATCTAAAGGGAACCTGTCACCAAATTTGATCTAAACCATTAGTATGGTCTCAGAGTACTCAAAGTAGAGATACATGCATGCGTGTGATAAAAATCCTCACTCAAGCACAGCATCACTGATTTCTTGCGGTTCACTGAATCCCGTTCACTAATGTGGCACGGACATTGTGTACATAGGGTAATAATCCATGATTTCTATTACAATTATATTTTTTACCTATGGATTAGATGAACGTTTTATCCTATTATTTACTTATATTGATGCATTGCATGGCATCACAGCTTATACATTATTCATGCATGTAACCTACATATGGTTATTTATGTTCTTGTTTTTTCTTATTCCTTTGTTTAGGTTATTGGTACAATGACACATTGTATTTTTTTTGATATTTCGATGTAGATAACGCTTGAAAAAAGCCTGGATGAAAAGGCTGAAAGGTTGGGACTAAGTTTATGTACCTTAACTTGTGCCAGAACTGTCCAATAAACAAAACACGTTTTTTCAAGCAACAACTGTTTCTGATTATTTTGGTGTGCCGAAGTACAAGCTAATTGGAGTTGCTCTGACAATAACTCTGTCTTCGCTCTTCATCTCCATATACCATGCATCTCATCAATGTGTGACAGTCACTGAACATGAAAATGTGAAGAAGGGGGGCAGAGTTACCTTCCGGACAATGTTCTGCACATAGCCTGGAAAAGTAATTTATATAAAGTGATCTGATATGGCACATACAGGCATCACTTTTTTCAGCATTCTATGACCTATACGCCCATATTAATAGTTAAGATAGCTCAAGTGTAGTGACAGATTACCTTTAAATATTCCCAGGGACAATGTGTGGTTTCGTCCACGCTGCCACAGTAAAACCTCGTAGTCGAAGGCTTCAAATCATACCACCTTTATTAAATCAATCTGACGCGTTTCTGAGCCTGCTGCTCCTTCCTCAGGGAGGCTCCGAAACGCGTCGGATTGATTTAATAAAGGTGGTATGATTGGGAAGCCTTTGACTACGAGGTTTTACTGTGGCAGCGTGGACGAAACCACACATTGTCCCTGGGAATTCTGGATCTTTGACAACATTGCACATGGAAGTGTGGGTCCAGCGGCAGCCGCCATTTCGAGCCTATTATACTGGTTGTGTGTCACATAACCTTTCAAGGTGAGCACCTATCACTGATTTTAAAATTGTCCTGTTTTTAAAACGATAAGACCCGATCTGCGCTTGCTTCTTTTCACAGCATCATTGATTTACCTTTATATATTGACTTTTTTGCTACTACTGATCTATTTTCTGCTCCTAGTGTATTTTGCTGTTATTGCTCTGAACACAATTGTGAAAGAATATATAATAATCATAATCTACAGTTGTTACATGCTGCCATGTCTAAAGGGCATCACCCGAAGCAATAACAGATGTGTGAAACCAACGTGTTTCTAAAAACATCACACTTCACTGTGGGCTACTACATAGGACTCCAATTTAGAAGCATACACTCACACATTGTGACCCCCCTCCAGCTAGGTGTTTGGAGCAGCGGTAAAGAAAATAATTTCATAAATAGCAATTTCTTTGCTGTTTTATGCTGAAAGCCTGAATACTGACTCACAAAATGAGAATACAGCCTCTGGCTATAGCACATTGACATGAAATGCAGACGGGAAATAGTCCGACATTTATATTTCCAAGCAGCTTGCATTCACTCGTCCATAGTCAGATCTTGTTTTTTAAACTCAAATATTCAGAAAATTTGGTGAAAACTAAGATATGACCACAAACACTTATGTCTCGAAAACACCAGGAGTTTTAAAGACTATATAATTGACTTTTGTGCAATATTTTATAAAACTTCAACTTATTCATAGTAAGAAATGTTTATTATAAAAAACTTCATATTTACAGACTATTGAAAGATATATTTATGCTATAAGCATAGCTCATTTACCAAAACACATGGCAAAGTTGGCCAAGCGTCACCTTCACGTTTTACACTATTATACAAGAGTATTTTAAGAGGATCTCTAAAGGCCCCATTACACTGCACGACATCTTTAACAACATCGCTTAAAAGTCACGGTTTGAACGACGCTGAAATAACATCGTAAGTGCGTCGTTGCGTGTAACAGCACGATACAACAACGATAAATCGTTGGAACGGAGTTGACAGGTTTTTTCAACTTGTTTTCAAATCAAACAATACACAAACTTTCAACCTGCTGCATCATTGTGTGTGACACCGCGATAACGATGTCATTTACGACTTCGCCCATTCACAACAATGAGCAGGGATCGTTCGCTGGGTTGTGCAAACGATACCTTCTCATAACATCGTTGGTGAGTCGTCCACGATATCTAGACGTGGGACATCTCACCAACGATGTCGGAAACAACCGCGCGCCCACGAGATTGTTGCAGACATCGTTCCAACGTCATGCAGTGTAGCGTTACCTTTAGTAAGATCAACCACCACACCTCAAACTTCACATAAAAGCAAGCAGGACTTAAAAATGTAAATCCATTGACATGACACCTTTATATCTGTTGCTGCATTCCCATAAATTAGTATTTTCATTCATATGCAAATTAAGTGCTCTGGGTATGGTGGAGCACTCCCCTCCCCCAATCACTAGAGTCACTTTAGCTTGATTGTATGGATGGCTTCACATCACGGTTTTGTTGCTGTTCATGGTATCCTGTTTTTTGCAGGACCACACGGACAGGAATGGACAGGCCCGGATTGTAAACTCGGGATGCCATTTCTGTATCCGGATCCAGGATTTTGAGGTATCTGGCCACAGAGTTGGAAGGAGCCGAGCTAGGCAAGTGGTGTCGGTGCTGTTACACTGCTAAAGTGAAATTAAATAAAGGAATTATTAAAAATAAATGCTCACCTGTCCGCCGAGTGTCCCGCGATGTGCGGCGTCCCCCTCCGATGACTAAAGGACCTTAATCAGCTGACTGATCAGCTGATGGGTCACGATTGCAACAGCGCGGTTTAAATAGCCCAGCCGCCAAAACGATTTAAATCTGGCTGATGCGGTCATGTGACATCAGCTGATCGAGTTACCCCGCAACCATATATATATATATACTGCTAAAGTGAAATTACGGGAACAGAGCAGTTTTCGTGTATTGAGCATTCTCAGTACACTAAAACCGGATCCAGGAAACAATCAAATTTTTCCCCGGATCTGGCGCCTATAGACTCCCATGTTACGTGCGCCGGATCGCCCCCGGATTCGTTTCTTCTGGTTTGGCCTGGTTTTTTCACTGGAGCCCAAAATCAGAGCAGTCTCCAATTTTGGGGCCGGGAAAAAAACAGGACAGAAACAAATCCGGGACTGAACTGGCGGAATCGGATGGCCATTTAGATCAAATCCGGCACCATAGAGATACATGGGAGGCAAAAACGGATCCTGTTCTGTCCTTTTCAAAAAACATGGTATGAAGCCAGCCTTAGTAAACGGTCTAATTTATTTACATGGTACTTGACAACAAGAACAATGAGCCATCAATCAAGCTGGTGTGGTTGGTGCTTGGCAGGAAAACACACTTGGGGAGGCAGAGGCTCCTTAAAATTCTCTGTCATGCCCTGAGCACTTAATATTTAATTTGCATATTAATAAATTATGCATATTAATAAACTGTGAAGGCAGCAGATAGAAAATATATAAGGTGTTGATGGATTTACATTTCAAAGACGTGCATGCTAATATATGGTGTTTTAGAGGTTGATCTTAATGACAGATTCCCTTTGCGTCCAATGTAAGAAATAGCACGTAAAAGGTAATGTTGAATTCTTTTCCTCTTCGTCAGTTAAGTGACTTCACAAGTGCGACCATGTGGTCAACTCCACAAGAGACTTCCACTACTTCTCCAGGTACAGTTACCTTTAAGGAAATAAAGAAAAAAATTAAAATAATATAAAAAATAATAAGAATTATGTAATTCAATTTTGGATGATGTTAATAACAATAAAAAATAATGAAATTTTTTGGTACTCACTGTCAAATCTCTACCTCGCAATCTTCATTGGGGACACAAGAACCGTGAAGCCTGGTACCACTAGGAGGCCGACACTAAGAACACATCGCTTAAGAAAAAGAAAATAATTGTCTCCTCCCCAGTAGACTACATCTGGATATACCATGGTTTCTTGTGTCCCACAACGAAGCATCCGAGGAATACAATTTTTAGGTCACTCTCCTTAAACAATATACATAGATATAAAGATACTTGAGTTAGAAAGATCAAGAACTTTGTTGCAGTAATGGACAGATCTAAGGTAAGAATCTTGGTCCCTATTCACCAACATGAAAACTGGAATTATACACTTTAAAAAGTGTCCAAATGTCTGCGCAAGTTTGAGTTTTTATAATGACTCCATGTTGGTTTCTTTAGTGCGTGATTGTACCCGGGCATTTTAGGTTCCTTGCAGCAGTCCTGATATGAAACATCACCTTCAAATCAAACAAAAAGGAGAGAACGATTCAGACTGAAAGTTTGCCAATATGTAGGAAAGTAACTTACCCGCCATGGAAAATATTGATCCTCAAGTCTTCCTGTACCCAAGCAGCCTCTCATATTTTTACCCCAAACAAATAGTTCCCCAATATCTGTAAAGCAAAAAAAAAGTTTTAAAATAGGTATAAGCTAAAAAGAAGAAGAAACGTCAATGTTAGATTAGTGTGCTTTATTGAACAAATGGCTTATATATAAATGCAATCTTATGATTGTCGTGTTATTATGTGTGGAAGCTCCTGAAACATCTTTGAGGGGATTCAGACCTCTGTGAAGAGTGCTATGTGTATGGACCATGAAGCACAGAATGGCTGTGGGTTTACTGACTTCAACCTGACATCCTAAGCATATATATGAGGCTGCCAAGTTCAGGTCAAGGGACTCACGGGTCAGTCTGTGTATCATGGCCCATACACATGGCGCGTCTTACGAATGCGTGAATTTGGCCCTTGTGGCGATAGCTGATTAAAGGTGATTCCAATAGATGTCTAGAGGCAATCAGTTCACGGTCTGGTGAACATGTTCAAGAACCTGTCCTATCAGACATGAGTAACCCTTTCATTCCTTAAAAATAATTTTTGGTTTCTGCCCTTATTAATCCACTGTTCAGGAAGAAAGCAGAGCCATAAAGTACCAGATATTGCTTCCATTATGATAATACATGGAATAACGGTAAATCATTATTGTTTAATGTAGATCTTTTTAAAATGTTGCCATAACTTACTTGTTACTGCAGCAAAGTGGCCAAGGCCCGAAGAAATCGTGGACACCCTCACTTTGGGATTGAAGTCATTTAAACCAAACAGTGTCGGAGGAATTAATTCTGGGGTGGAAGACTCCGTAATGTTTGGTCCTTTTCCAAGAATACCATAGCCCCATACAAAGACATTTCCATCCTCTACAATGGAAATATGCAAGTATTTAACAACAAGATGTAACATTCCTTAAGAACATCTTTGCAAAGTGCCTATCACCAGGTCAAAACTGAGCAGTTATTGCTCTTAATATATTCCTGTTTTTTGCCTGAATATTATGCTTTTTTTAATCCACCGTACAGTTCCATAGATATGGGCACATTTTTATAGTCTTTACCAAGGGGCTTGCTCTCAGTGTAATAAAGCAGAACAGTCTAAAGACAGGCCCTAGAGAATCTTGTGAGCTACGTCTCCTTGGTGAAGATTAGAAAAACTAGCACTAAATAAGAAGGTCCATATCTCTGAAATCAGATGGCGAATTTAAAATAAAAAAATGTAATAGTTACGGCAGGGATAAAAAGATCAATAACTGGTGACTTGCTATAGTGACCGGTCCTATGTAAAATATGCTTTATTCCTTTGTAAAGGTTAAGTATAAATAACAAAAGATATAACACTTTAGGTTAATAGGATGATTTTAATATAGAATTAATAACCTCACAACCTCAAGGTATTATCCAAGAAGTCTTTAGGAAGATTAGATTCCTCCATGAAGAGAAAGAATTGTCATGTTGCTACATAGAAAACTTAAAAATGGATGTCGTATTAAACATATACCGACCCATCATAGCGACTCCCTAACACACCTACAATAATATGAAGATGGGGCTTCTGAGGCTGGACATGTAGTTATTATTGCCAGGAAAAGCTGAAGATACTTATATAGAAGCCCCTCAGCAACAATAGAAATCAATACATGAACAAGAAATAGTAATGTTGAGTTATCCAGAAAAAGAGTGACAATCTGCAGCCGCTCTCCTCTTAGGCCGGCTTCACACCATGGAACAATCCGATCCGGGGCTGTCAGTGGTGAACCAGACAGCCCCGCACCGAATTTGCAACAGAACTGGAGGGAAAATATGCCCTCCGGTCTTGTTTGTAGCCAGATGCAGCAAGCTCAGCTATACCCTGCGAAATTGTGCTGAACCACTTCACAGGGGACAGCTCCCTGGTGCTGAAGTTCAGTGTAGCTCATGCTGAACTTCAGCAGGCCGCCCGATCGGTCCGGCCCCATAGAGTCCAATGTTAGGGAGCACTGGATTGCCCCGGATCAGGGAGGATCCAATTTGGGGAGATTTTTCTCCCCGGAACACAAAAATGCTGCAAATGCAGCATTTCTGTGTCCGGCAGAAAAATCCGAATACACCGGATCCTCCCGGACAGATGGAAACCGGATGGCACATAGCTGCCATCCGGCTCCTAGCATACTATGGGGCTAAAATCTGATCCGGGGCTGTCAGGGTTCAACCCTGACAGCCCTGAATCGGACCGTGCTGTGGTGTGAAGCCGGCCTAAGATCATAGTTATCTTAATAGGTGGATGGAGGCAACTGATGCCATTGATGTCAATCAACCACTGACACCAATTTGCATTATGTGGTCAAAAGTATTGGGACATCTAGACATTACACGTACAGGAGATTTTATTGCATATCACTCAATCCGTTATCACTGATCGATTTGGTCCCCCTATTGCAGCTATAACAATTTCCAGTTTATTCAGACATGCATTTGTGAGATCAGAGACAAAGGCGTTCAATAGGGTTAAAATCAAAATCTGTGCAGACCAAGTTCTTCCACAGCCAATTCACAAACCCTGTCTTTATGGACCTTGCTTTGTGTACTAGAACACAGTCATCATGCTAGAACAGGAAAAGGGCTTCCCCAAACTGTTCCTACAAAGTTGGACGCTACAATGATCTGAAGTTTCTAAAGTATTAAACGCTCTCCTTGACTGGAGGTAAATGGCGCTAGACCAACACCTGGAAATCAAGCACATAGCATTATCCTTCTTCCACCAAATGTACCTTCTGACACAATGCTGTGAGACAGGTACAATTTACTTGGCATTTGACATACCCACCTCATCCTTCTGACTGCCAGATAAAGTTTGATTCATCATTCAACAGAACATTTTTCCACTATTCTGCAGTCCAATGGCAGCATGTCTCACACCACCCTTGGCATTGTGCTTGTAAATTGTGATGTAAGGCTTGCACGCATCTGCCCTACCATGAAAACCCATGCACAACTTTTAGGCTGTTAAAGATGTTGTCCACTACTCGGACAACATGAATCATTATCCTTCCCCCTTATAAAATAAATAACAACTATACTCACTTGAGGTGTGGGTGCTGTAGGAGCCATCAAAGGGGAGTATAGCTGTTATTTTACAAAGAGGGAACATAGTGATTCAGAGGGGTTGTCCAAGTAGTGACTTAATGCCAGAGGAGAGTCGGAATTCTGCAGCTATTGAGTGAGTAGAGCTTCGGAGACTTTTATATACTTCAGAGTGATTAATCAATTAATTAATCTGGCTTATATGCCAGAAAACTGTACGTATGTATAGGCAGACTGCATGGCGATGTGCTGAATTTTATAAAAGAGTGAATAAGAGCGGCATCTCAACACTTGTCCGTACATGTGTAAACCTGAACTTTGAAAGTGACAGCTTATACTGACCATTTAAGAGAGCACAACTTGTCCCACCACATGCCACCTGTTTCACCTTCCCAACATTCTGGAATGGTAAAAGCCGAGGAACATTGACCTATGAAAAATAAATAATCATCTCTTACTCTCAGTACAAAAGGCAATACATCATACAGTGAATGTATGTGAATGGAGACATCTATGACAAGAATGAAAAGTAGAATTTTGTGTACTCACCGTAAATTCTCTTTCTCTTAGCCTCTAATTGGGGGAACAGGACAATGGGTTATGCTATTCTGCCACTAGGAGGCGACACTAGGCAAATTAAAAAAGCACAGTGGCTCCTCCCAGCAGTATATAACCACCTGACTGGCACAGTCCAGCCAGTTTTTGTGCTAAAGCAGTAGGAGGAAAAATAATATAAAAGCCGATCAGGCAAAAAAACAAGAGAATGCCAACACAACAAGGCCAACCGGCCACAGGGAGGGTGCTGTGTCCCCCAATTAGAGGCTAAGAGAAAGAGAATTTACGGTGAGTACACAAAATTCACTTTTCTCTGTCGCCTCATTGGTGACACAGGACGATGGGACGTCCTAAAGCAGTCCCTGGGTGGGAAAAAAACATCCACAACTGAAAAACGCAGTCTACAGACCAGCAGCCGCTGCCTGCAGGATGCGCTTACCCAGACTCGCATCTGCCGAGGCCTGAGTATGAACACGATAGTGCTTTACAAAGGTGTGAAGGCTAGACCAAGTAGCAGCCTTGCACACCTGCTCAGCCGAAGCCTGGTGCCGAAAAGCCCAGGAGGCACCCACCGCACAGTGAAGTGAGCCTGCAACCCCGATGGAATGGGCAAGTTGCGGAAGAGTAAGCTGCCTGAATAGTAAGCCTAATCCACCAGGCGAGAGTGGCCTTGGAAGCTGCCAACCCTTTCCGGGGACCCTCTGTAAGGACGAATCGAGAATCCGTCTTCCTGAAAGGCGCTGTTCTAGACACACAAAGTCGCAGAGCCCGGACGAGATCCAGGGTGTGCAGCGCCTTTTCAATGCGTGCACCCGGAGCTGGGCAGAAAGATGGCAGGACAATGTCTTCATTCAAATGGAAAGAGGAAACCCACCTAGGGAAGAAAGGACAGGTCGTCCAAGCACCACTGTATTCTGATGAAAAGTAAGGAAAGATGCCTTACAGGAAAGCGCCGCCAAGTCAGAAACCCTCCGAATGAGGTGGATCGCCACAAGAAACACCATCTTCTGAGAGAGAAGCCGCAAGGAGACTTCCCGATAGAGGCTCGAAAGGTGGCTTCTGAAGCACCAGGACCAGATTCAAGTCCCAGGCTTCCAAAGGCCTCCTGTACTGTGGAACAATACGTGACACCCACTGCAAAAAAGTACGAACCTGGGGTTTCATGGCCAATCTGCGTTGAAAAGGCACAGACAGGGCAGAGACTGACCCCTAAGATAACCAAGGGAAAGTCCCTTGTCCAACCCGGCCTGAAGGAAACCAGAACCGCAGGAAGGGAAAAAATGCAAGGCGGGAGACCTCCCGAGTCGCGCCAGACGAAGAAAGCTTTCCAAGTCCGGTGGTAAATACGAGCAGAAACAGGTTTTCTCGCGTAAGCCATAGTGTACGCAACCTCTTTCGAAAAACCCGCCTGAGTCAAAAGTCGGGTCTCAAGGGCCAGACCATCAAACGAAGCACCCCTGAATTCTGATGATGAAATGGGCCCTGGGAGAGAAGATCCGGCCGGTCCAGCAGCCGCCACGGAATGTCTGCGGCGAGTTGTACGAGATCGGGGTACCACGATCTCCGGGGCCAGTCTGGGGCCACCAGAAGTACCGGAAGCGTTCCGTTCTGACTGTCTGCACCACCCTGGGAACGAGAGCCAGAGGCGGAAAGACGTATGGGAGATGAAACTGCGTCCAGTCCTGGACTAGAGCGTCCTGAACCCAGAGCACGGGGATCTCGGGATCGGGCAAAGAAGGCAGGAACCTGCATGTTCTTCAGGATGCCATGAGATCCACATCCGGGATCGAAAGATCGCAGATCTGTTGAAGACATCCGGATGGACAGCCCATTCTCCTGACGCAAGACCCTGACAACTGAGAAAGTCTGCCGCCCAATTCTCGATTTCCGGAATATGGACTGCCGACAGAACCGCCTCCGAAGATTCGGCCCAATCGAGAATCAGCTCCACTTCCCGCATTGCTGACTTGCTGCGCGTTCCGCCCTGATGATTGACATAAGCCACCACCATGGCATTGT
>JARQOC010000002.1:444884712-444922867 GCA_033576535.1 Allobates femoralis
CTAGCACAGCAAAAAAGAGTATAGAGCAAATTTGTATCAGTATAAAAATGAATTTGCAAACTTACTCAATATGCTTTAATTTAATCATGGGAATCCATAATAGGACTCAGTAATGTGTATTACCCCCAAGTATGCAGTATTGAAACTATCTGAGCATAAGGATGTCAGTGAGCTCTTTGTCCATCTGCAGCATTACTATGCGGTGGGAGATGCACTATTACATAATGACCCAGAATTATCCACTTAATTTAGGTCTGGGAAACGTGTGGGCCAGTCAGTGACATCAATGCAATCACCATCCAGTAACAGTATGAGTCTGGTAATTTCCCTGCAATAGGAAGAACCAGTGCAAGTTCTTATAATGGCTCTGAGGATTTCATCACAGTACCTAACTACAATTAGGGTACTGTTGGCTCACATGGAGTTTTGGGCAACTTTCCAAGAATATGTCTCCCAGACCATCATGACCACCAGCAAACCAGTTGTTATCGATAGTGATGGGCGAACCAGCCGATGTTCGAGTTTGGTGGACCCAACTGGACTTTTATTTAAAGATCGAGATTGGGACCGAACATGACTTGAACTTGAGTCCGAACCCCGAACTCAGACTTTAAAGTTATGAGATCGGGGTTGGGGGGGGCTGTAAAAGAAAGAAAATAGTAATTAAACATCAGCATTATACTAACCTTTATACTTTTCTTCTCTCCACGATAGCACCCACTTGAGAGAGGGGATCCACCCACAGGGACAGGAAACCTACAGATAAAAAGGAGCGGTCCCCCTCTCCTCCTCAGTTTGGTTTCCTGTCCTTATGGGAACCTGCAACAAGAAGGCTTACCTGTGTCCAATTAGCCTCTGTGTCGGTCTCTGTGGGAACAGCAGAGTCTGGTATTCCAGGAGCAACGTCTGGAGAGCCCTACCTGCAGACTCTCTCCTTGTATGATCATGGAAGTCACGAGGTCAGCATTCGGTTGGGCCACCGTGACTTGTGGGAACGCAGTGCAGAGGAAGGAACAGGCTGCATTCCTCCAAAAGGGGGCCAAACGTTTCAGCTGCCCTGCACCTCCAGGAGCTGCCACAGTAACATGGATGTGGTAAGAGCTGGCGTGGGGTGCCAACATCAGACGCCGGTGCTAGTCGCCCTGCGCCTCCCGGGGGCTGGGACTTTCAGTGCAGACCCACCACTATTGCAGTGTGGGAGGCGTTGTGCAGAGTCGGCCGCCCTGCGCCTCCAATGGCCGGGACTTTCTTTTTTTGGGTCCGGTGCATCCGCAGTGGGGGTTAGCGTTCCGAACCCAGAAGTGGTTACTACAATTTCTGGATGGATCAGGGAGGTGTGCCCCAGCGTGGAGAGGTGGATGGTGATGTGAGTGCTGGTGCCTGCAATGATGCAATGATGTCCTCTCCAGGGGCTTCAGAGGTGCACCCAGCTGAGGTGGATGTGCAGATTGCCAGCAGATCCAAGAGCAGCAGCGGACTCTCCAGAAAGGGCGGCTCCACTGACAAGAGTGAGCAGAGTAAACCTGGTCCGCCTTCATCTCATGCTGTGCCTCCAACTCCAGAACTGGTATCATTTGACAATTCTTCACTGGGTGAGTGTTTTGGTCTCTCCTATTAACCTGATTCCCTTCTTTTCTATGTACCCGTTCTTTAGGTTAAGAGAACCAAAAAGCTTAAATACAAGGAAATTGTTCTACGCTCGCAGCCCCTTTCCTGATACTTATGTTAAGCGACCGTGTCAGCTGTGTATAAACCAGACACTACAGGAGAAGTCCTCAGTTAAAGCTACAGACATACGTGCCATGATTAGAGAGGAACTCCAATCCTTAAGGGATGTGGTAGCATAAAACTAAAACTACTAGAAAAAAAACAGCATCAGAAAAACTCACCATCCATGCCAAAGACAGAAAACCAAAAGCACTTACAGGACGCAGTCAGAGCCCAATTGTGGAGCAAGCCCAGCTGCTGGCTGATGAGTCGCCTCTACCAGCAAAATGTGGGAGGCGACCTGCCATGCATACACTAGGCCTGCATAGAGAACCATTCACACTGATACATATGATGCAGAGTGTCTGAAAGCTACCCAACCGCTCCGCTGCCTGAGCATTGGGCCGCACAGTACGATGCTTCTGCACCACTGGATGAACGGCGCCCCTATGGGCCCACCTGCGCCCTGGATGGATAAAAAAGTGCAAAAGTTTTTTATATGATAAACAAAAAACCTTTATAGATGGGATTTTGGTTCATGTGTTGGCCCAAGACATTTAAGCTGGTGACCCACGATCAAGGGATCCCATGCTCACCAGTCCTAACAAAATTGTACAAAAACTACTAGAAAAAAAACAGCATCAGAAAAACTCACCATCCATGCCAAAGACAGAAAACCAAAAGCACTTACAGGACGCAGTCAGAGCCCAATTGTGGAGCAAGCCCAGCTGCTGGCTGATGAGTCGCCTCTACCAGCAAAATGTGGGAGGCGACCTGCCATGCATACACTAGGCCTGCATAGAGCACCATTCACACTGATACATATGATGCAGAGTGTCTGAAAGCTACCCAACCGCTCCGCTGCCTGAGCATTGGGCCGCACAGTACGATGCTTCTGCACCACTGGATGAACGGCGCCCCTATGGGCCCACCTGCGCCCTGGATGGATAAAAAAGTGCAAAAGTTTTTTATATGATAAACAAAAAACCTTTATAGATGGGATTTTGGTTCATGTGTTGGCCCAAGACATTTAAGCTGGTGACCCACGATCAAGGGATCCCATGCTCACCAGTCCTAACAAAATTGTACAAAAACTACTAGAAAAAAAACAGCATCAGAAAAACTCACCATCCATGCCAAAGACAGAAAACCAAAAGCACTTACAGGACGCAGTCAGAGCCCAATTGTGGAGCAAGCCCAGCTGCTGGCTGATGAGTCGCCTCTACCAGCAAAATGTGGGAGGCGACCTGCCATGCATACACTAGGCCTGCATAGAGCACCATTCACACTGATACATATGATGCAGAGTGTCTGAAAGCTACCCAACCGCTCCGCTGCCTGAGCATTGGGCCGCACAGTACGATGCTTCTGCACCACTGGATGAACGGCGCCCCTATGGGCCCACCTGCGCCCTGGATGGATAAAAAAGTGCAAAAGTTTTTTATATGATAAACAAAAAACCTTTATAGATGGGATTTTGGTTCATGTGTTGGCCCAAGACATTTAAGCTGGTGACCCACGATCAAGGGATCCCATGCTCACCAGTCCTAACAAAATTGTACAAAAACTACTAGAAAAAAAACAGCATCAGAAAAACTCACCATCCATGCCAAAGACAGAAAACCAAAAGCACTTACAGGACGCAGTCAGAGCCCAATTGTGGAGCAAGCCCAGCTGCTGGCTGATGAGTCGCCTCTACCAGCAAAATGTGGGAGGCGACCTGCCATGCATACACTAGGCCTGCATAGAGCACCATTCACACTGATACATATGATGCAGAGTGTCTGAAAGCTACCCAACCGCTCCGCTGCCTGAGCATTGGGCCGCACAGTACGATGCTTCTGCACCACTGGATGAACGGCGCCCCTATGGGCCCACCTGCGCCTGGATGGATAAAAAAGTGCAAAAGTTTTTTATATGATAAACAAAAAACCTTTATAGATGGGATTTTGGTTCATGTGTTGGCCCAAGACATTTAAGCTGGCCAGTCTAACAAAATTGTACAAAAACTACTAGAAAAAAAACAGCATCAGAAAAACTACCATCCATGCCAAAGACAGAAAACCAAAAGCACTTACAGGACGCAGTCAGAGCCCAATTGTGGAGCAAGCCCAGTGCTGGCTGATGAGTCGCTCTACCAGCAAAATGTGGGAGGCGACCTGCCATGCATACACTAGGCCGCATAGAGCACCATTCACACTGATACATATGATGCAGAGTGTCTGAAAGCTACCCAACCGCTCCGCTGCCTGAGCATTGGGCCGCACAGTACGATGCTTCTGCACACTGGATGAACGGCGCCCCTATGGGCCCACCTGCGCCCTGGATGGATAAAAAAGTGCAAAGTTTTATATGATAACAAAAAACCTTTATAGATGGGATTTTGGTTCATGTGTTGGCCCAAGACATTTAAGTGGTGACCCACGATCAAGGGATCCATGTCACCAGTCCTAACAAAATTGTACAAAAACTACTAGAAAAAAAAACAGCATCAGAAAAACTCACCATCCATGCCAAAGACAGAAAACCAAAAGCACTTACAGGACGCAGTCAGAGCCCAATTGTGGAGCAAGCCCAGTGCTGGTGATGAGTCGCCTCTACCAGCAAAATGTGGGAGGCGACCTGCATGCATACATAGGCTGCATAGAGCACCATTCACACTGATACATATGATGCAGAGTGTCTGAAAGCTACCCAACCGCTCCGCTGCCTGAGCATTGGGCCGCACAGTACGATGCTTCTGCACCACTGGATGAACGGCGCCCTATGGGCCCACCTGCGCCTGGATGGATAAAAAGTGCAAAAGTTTTTTATATGATAAACAAAAACCTTTATAGATGGGATTTTGGTTCATGTGTTGGCCCAAGACATTTAAGCTGGTGACCCACGATCAAGGGATCCATGCTCACCATCTAACAAAATTGTACAAAAACTACTAGAAAAAAACAGCATCAGAAAAACTCACCATCCATGCCAAAGACAGAAAACCAAAAGCACTTACAGGACGCAGTCAGAGCCCAATTGTGGAGCAAGCCCAGCTGCTGGCTGATGAGTCGCCTCTACCAGCAAATGTGGGAGGCGACCTGCCATGCATACACTAGCCTGCATAGAGCACCATTACACTGATACATATGATGCAGAGTGTCTGAAAGCTACCCAACCGCTCCGCTGCCTGAGCATTGGGCCCACAGTACGATGCTTCTGCACCACTGGATGACGGCGCCCCTATGGGCCCACCTGCGCCCTGGATGGATAAAAAAGTGCAAAAGTTTTTTATATGATAAACAAAAAACCTTTATAGATGGGATTTTGGTTCATGTGTTGGCCCAAGACATTAAGCTGTGACCCACGATCAAGGGATCCCATGCTCACCAGTCCTAACAAAATTGTACAAAAACTACTAGAAAAAAAACAGCATCAGAAAAACTCACCATCCATGCCAAAGACAGAAACCAAAAGCACTTACAGGACGCAGTCAGAGCCCAATTGTGGAGCAAGCCAGCTGCTGGCTGATGAGTCGCCTCTACCAGCAAAATGTGGGAGGCGACCTGCCATGCATACACTAGGCCTGCATAGAGCACCATTCACACTGATACATATGATGCAGAGTGTCTGAAAGCTACCCAACCGCTCCGCTGCCTGAGCATTGGGCCGCACAGTACGATGCTTCTGCACCACTGGATGAACGGCGCCCCTATGGGCCCACCTGCGCCCTGGATGGATAAAAAAGTGCAAAAGTTTTTTATATGATAAACAAAAAACCTTTATAGATGGGATTTTGGTTCATGTGTTGGCCCAAGACATTTAAGCTGGTGACCCACGATCAAGGGATCCCATGCTCACCATCTAACAAAATTGTACAAAACTACTAGAAAAAAAACAGCATCAGAAAAACTCACCATCCATGCCAAGACAGAAAACCAAAAGCACTTACAGGACGCAGTCAGAGCCCAATTGTGGAGCAAGCCCAGCTGCTGGCTGATGAGTCGCCTCTACCAGCAAAATGTGGGAGGCGACCTGCCATGCATACACTAGGCCTGCATAGAGCACCATTCACACTGATACATATGATGCAGAGTGTCTGAAAGCTACCCAACCGCTCCGCTGCCTGAGCATTGGGCCGCACAGTACGATGCTTCTGCACCACTGGATGAACGGCGCCCCTATGGGCCCACCTGCGCCCTGGATGGATAAAAAAGTGCAAAAGTTTTTTATATGATAAACAAAAAACCTTTATAGATGGGATTTTGGTTCATGTGTTGGCCCAAGACATTTAAGCTGGTGACCCACGATCAAGGGATCCATGCTCACCAGTCCTAACAAAATTGTACAAAAACTACTAGAAAAAAACAGCATCAGAAAAACTCACCATCCATGCCAAAGACAGAAAACCAAAAGCACTTACAGGACGCAGTCAGAGCCAATTGTGGAGCAAGCCCAGCTGCTGGCTGATGAGTCGCCTCTACCAGCAAAATGTGGGAGGCGACCTGCCATGCATACACTAGGCTGCATAGAGCACCATTCACACTGATACATATGATGCAGAGTGTCTGAAAGCTACCCAACCGCTCCGCTGCCTGAGCATTGGGCCGCACAGTACGATGCTTCTGCACCACTGGATGAACGGCGCCCTATGGGCCCACCTGCGCCCTGGATGGATAAAAAGTGCAAAAGTTTTTTATATGATAAACAAAAAACCTTTATAGATGGGATTTTGGTTCATGTGTTGGCCCAAGACATTTAAGCTGGTGACCACGATCAGGATCCAGCTCACCAGTCCTAACAAAATTGTACAAAACTACTAGAAAAAAAAGCATCAAAAAACTCACCATCCATGCCAAAGACAGAAAACCAAAAGCACTTACAGACGCAGTCAGAGCCCAATTTGGAGCAAGCCAGCTGCTGCTGATGAGTCGCCTCTACACAAAATGTGGAGGCGACCTGCCATGCATACACTGGCCTGCATAGAGCACCATTCACACTGATACATATGACAGAGTGTCTGAAAGCTACCCAACCGCTCCGCTGCCTGAGCATTGGCCGCACAGTACTGCTTCTGCACACTGGATGAACGGCGCCCCTATGGCCACCTGCGCCCTGATGGATAAAAAAGTGCAAAGTTTTTTATATATAACAAAAACCTTTATGATGGGATTTGGTTCATGGTTGGCCAAGACATTTAAGCTGGTGACCCACGATCAGGATCCCATGCTCACCAGTCCTAACAAATTGTACAAAAACTACTAGAAAAAAAACAGCATCAGAAAAACTCACATCCATGCCAAAGACAGAACCAAAAGCATTACAGGACGCAGTCAGAGCCCAATTGTGGAGCAAGCCCAGCTGCTGGTGATGATCGCCTTACAGCAAATGTGGAGGCGACCTGCATGCATCACTAGGCCTGCATAGAGCACCATTCACACTGATACATATGATGCAGAGTGTCTGAAAGCTACCCAACCGCTCCGCTGCCTGAGCATTGGGCCGCACAGTACGATGCTTCTGCACCACTGGATGAACGGCGCCCCTATGGGCCCACCTGCGCCCTGGATGGATAAAAAAGTGCAAAAGTTTTTTATATGATAAACAAAAAACCTTTATAGATGGGATTTTGGTTCATGTGTTGGCCCAAGACATTTAAGCTGGTGACCCACGATCAAGGGATCCCATGCTCACCAGTCCTAACAATTTTGTACAAAAACTACTAGAAAAAAAACAGCATCAGAAAAACTCACCATCCATGCCAAAGACAGAAAACCAAAAGCACTTACAGGACGCAGTCAGAGCCCAATTGTGGAGCAAGCCCAGCTGCTGGCTGATGAGTCGCCTCTACCAGCAAAATGTGGGAGGCGACCTGCCATGCATACACTAGGCCTGCATAGAGCACCATTCACACTGATACATATGATGCAGAGTGTCTGAAAGCTACCCAACCGCTCCGCTGCCTGAGCATTGGGCCGCACAGTACGATGCTTCTGCACCACTGGATGAACGGCGCCCCTATGGGCCCACCTGCGCCTGGATGGATAAAAAAGTGCAAAAGTTTTTTATATGATAAACAAAAAACCTTTATAGATGGGATTTTGGTTCATGTGTTGGCCACAAGACATTTAAGCTTGGGACCCACATCAATGAACCAATCCCATCTAAAAGTTTAAACTACTTGTTACATATAAAAACTTTTGCACTTTTTATCCATCCAGCGCAGGAGCCCAAGGGCGCGTTATCAGGTGCAAGCAGACTGTGCGGCCAATGCTCAGGCAGCGAAGCAGTTGGGATAGCTCAGACACTCTACATGCATCATATGTATGCATGTGTGAGGCGACTGCAGTGCTCATGCAGGCCTAGTGCTTGCATGGCAGGTCTGTCTCACTGTAAATTTTGTGTAGAGTGCGATCTGCAAGCTAGCCCAACACGCTGGGCTTGCTCCAGCAGATTGGGCCGTCACAGTGACATGCTGTCCTGCTCAGATGACGGTGCTTTATTGGTCATTCTGTGCCTTGGCATGGATGTGCAGTTTTTTGAGCTGTTGTAACAATTTATTAAGTGATTTTGGTTTTGTTGGCAAGTTTCGATTTAGGACTGGTGACGTCATGGGATCCCTGATCGTGGGTCACCAGCTTAAATGTCTTGGCCAACACATGAACCAAAAATCCCATCTATAAAGGTTTTTTGTTATCATATAAAAAAACTTTTGCACTTTTTTATCCATCCAGGGCGCAGGTGGGCCCATAGGGGCGCCGTTCATCCAGTGGTGCAGAAGCATCGTATGTGCGGCCCAATGCTCAGGCAGCGGAGCGTGTTGGGTAGCTTTCAGACACTCTGCATCATATGTATCAGTGTGAATGGTGCTCTATGCAAGGCCTAGTGTATGCATGGCAGGTCGCCTCCCACATTTTGCTGGTAGAGGCGACTCATCAGCCAGCAGCTGGGCTTGCTCCACAATTGGGCTCTGACTGCGTCCTGTAAGTGCTTTTGGTTTCTGTCTTTGGCATGGATGGTGAGTTTTTCTATGATGCTGTTTTTTTCTAGTAGTTTTTGTACAATTTTGTTAGGACTGTGAGCTGGGACCCTTGATCGTGGGTCACCAGCTTAAATGTCTTGGGCCAACACATGAACCAAAAATCCCATCTATAAAGGTTTTTTTTTTATCATATAAAAAACTTTTGCACTTTTTTATCCATCCAGGGCGCAGGTGGGCCCATAGGGGCGCCGTTCATCCAGTGGTGCAGAAGCATCGTACTGTGCGGCCCAATGCTCAGGCAGCGGAGCGGTTGGGTAGCTTTCAGACACTCTGCATCATATGTATCAGTGTGAATGGTGCTCTATGCAGGCCTAGTGTATGCATGGCAGGTCGCCTCCCACATTTTGCTGGTAGAGGCGACTCATCAGCCAGCAGCTGGGCTTGCTCCACAATTGGGCTCTGACTGCGTCCTGTAAGTGCTTTTGGTTTTCTGTCTTTGGCATGGATGGTGAGTTTTTCTGATGCTGTTTTTTTTCTAGTAGTTTTTGTACAATTTTGTTAGGACTGGTGAGCATGGGATCCCTTGATCGTGGGTCACCAGCTTAAATGTCTTGGGCCAACACATGAACCAAAATCCCATCTATAAAGGTTTTTTGTTTATCATATAAAAAACTTTTGCACTTTTTTATCCATCCAGGGCGCAGGTGGGCCCATAGGGGCGCCGTTCATCCAGTGGTGCAGAAGCATCGTACTGTGCGGCCCAATGCTCAGGCAGCGGAGCGGTTGGGTAGCTTTCAGACACTCTGCATCATATGTATCAGTGTGAATGGTGCTCTATGCAGGCCTAGTGTATGCATGGCAGGTCGCCTCCCACATTTTGCTGGTAGAGGCGACTCATCAGCCAGCAGCTGGGCTTGCTCCACAATTGGGCTCTGACTGCGTCCTGTAAGTGCTTTTGGTTTTCTGTCTTTGGCATGGATGGTGAGTTTTTCTGATGCTGTTTTTTTTCTAGTAGTTTTTGTACAATTTTGTTAGGACTGGTGAGCATGGGATCCCTTGATCGTGGGTCACCAGCTTAAATGTCTTGGGCCAACACATGAACCAAAATCCCATCTATAAAGGTTTTTTGTTTATCATATAAAAAACTTTTGCACTTTTTTATCCATCCAGGGCGCAGGTGGGCCCATAGGGGCGCGTTCATCCAGTGGTGCAGAAGCATCGTACTGTGCGGCCCAATGCTCAGGCAGCGGAGCGGTTGGGTAGCTTTCAGACACTCTGCATCATATGTATCAGTGTGAATGGTGCTCTATGCAGGCCTAGTGTATGCATGGCAGGTCGCCTCCCACATTTTGCTGGTAGAGGCGACTCATCAGCCAGCAGCTGGGCTTGCTCCACAATTGGGCTCTGACTGCGTCCTGTAAGTGCTTTTGGTTTTCTGTCTTTGGCATGGATGGTGAGTTTTTCTGATGCTGTTTTTTTTCTAGTAGTTTTTGTACAATTTTGTTAGGACTGGTGAGCATGGGATCCCTTGATCGTGGGTCACCAGCTTAAATGTCTTGGGCCAACACATGAACCAAAATCCCATCTATAAAGGTTTTTTGTTTATCATATAAAAAACTTTTGCACTTTTTTATCCATCCAGGGCGCAGGTGGGCCCATAGGGGCGCCGTTCATCCAGTGGTGCAGAAGCATCGTACTGTGCGGCCCAATGCTCAGGCAGCGGAGCGGTTGGGTAGCTTTCAGACACTCTGCATCATATGTATCAGTGTGAATGGTGCTCTATGCAGGCCTAGTGTATGCATGGCAGGTCGCCTCCCACATTTTGCTGGTAGAGGCGACTCATCAGCCAGCAGCTGGGCTTGCTCCACAATTGGGCTCTGACTGCGTCCTGTAAGTGCTTTTGGTTTTCTGTCTTTGGCATGGATGGTGAGTTTTTCTGATGCTGTTTTTTTTCTAGTAGTTTTTGTACAATTTTGTTAGGACTGGTGAGCATGGGATCCCTTGATCGTGGGTCACCAGCTTAAATGTCTTGGGCCAACACATGAACCAAAATCCCATCTATAAAGGTTTTTTGTTTATCATATAAAAAACTTTTGCACTTTTTTATCCATCCAGGGCGCAGGTGGGCCCATAGGGGCGCCGTTCATCCAGTGGTGCAGAAGCATCGTACTGTGCGGCCCAATGCTCAGGCAGCGGAGCGGTTGGGTAGCTTTCAGACACTCTGCATCATATGTATCAGTGTGAATGGTGCTCTATGCAGGCCTAGTGTATGCATGGCAGGTCGCCTCCCACATTTTGCTGGTAGAGGCGACTCATCAGCCAGCAGCTGGGCTTGCTCCACAATTGGGCTCTGACTGCGTCCTGTAAGTGCTTTTGGTTTTCTGTCTTTGGCATGGATGGTGAGTTTTTCTGATGCTGTTTTTTTTTCTAGTAGTTTTTGTACAATTTTGTTAGGACTGGTGAGCATGGGATCCCTTGATCGTGGGTCACCAGCTTAAATGTCTTGGGCCAACACATGAACCAAAATCCCATCTATAAAGGTTTTTTGTTTATCATATAAAAAACTTTTGCACTTTTTTATCCATCCAGGGCGCAGGTGGGCCCATAGGGGCGCCGTTCATCCAGTGGTGCAGAAGCATCGTACTGTGCGGCCCAATGCTCAGGCAGCGGAGCGGTTGGGTAGCTTTCAGACACTCTGCATCATATGTATCAGTGTGAATGGTGCTCTATGCAGGCCTAGTATATGCATGGCAGGTCGCCTCCCACATTTTGCTGGTAGAGGCGACTCATCAGCCAGCAGCTGGGCTTGCTCCACAATTGGGCTCTGACTGCGTCCTGTAAGTGCTTTTGGTTTTCTGTCTTTGGCATGGATGGTGAGTTTTTCTGATGCTGTTTTTTTTTCTAGTAGTTTTTGTACAATTTTGTTAGGACTGGTGAGCATGGGATCCCTTGATCGTGGGTCACCAGCTTAAATGTCTTGGGCCAACACATGAACCAAAATCCCATCTATAAAGGTTTTTTGTTTATCATATAAAAAACTTTTGCACTTTTTTATCCATCCAGGGCGCAGGTGGGCCCATAGGGGCGCCGTTCATCCAGTGGTGCAGAAGCATCGTACTGTGCGGCCCAATGCTCAGGCAGCGGAGCGGTTGGGTAGCTTTCAGACACTCTGCATCATATGTATCAGTGTGAATGGTGCTCTATGCAGGCCTAGTGTATGCATGGCAGGTCGCCTCCCACATTTTGCTGGTAGAGGCGACTCATCAGCCAGCAGCTGGGCTTGCTCCACAATTGGGCTCTGACTGCGTCCTGTAAGTGCTTTTGGTTTTCTGTCTTTGGCATGGATGGTGAGTTTTTCTGATGCTGTTTTTTTTCTAGTAGTTTTTGTACAATTTTGTTAGGACTGGTGAGCATGGGATCCCTTGATCGTGGGTCACCAGCTTAAATGTCTTGGGCCAACACATGAACCAAAATCCCATCTATAAAGGTTTTTTGTTTATCATATAAAAAACTTTTGCACTTTTTTATCCATCCAGGGCGCAGGTGGGCCCATAGGGGCGCCGTTCATCCAGTGGTGCAGAAGCATCGTACTGTGCGGCCCAATGCTCAGGCAGCGGAGCGGTTGGGTAGCTTTCAGACACTCTGCATCATATGTATCAGTGTGAATGGTGCTCTATGCAGGCCTAGTGTATGCATGGCAGGTCGCCTCCCACATTTTGCTGGTAGAGGCGACTCATCAGCCAGCAGCTGGGCTTGCTCCACAATTGGGCTCTGACTGCGTCCTGTAAGTGCTTTTGGTTTTCTGTCTTTGGCATGGATGGTGAGTTTTTCTGATGCTGTTTTTTTTTCTAGTAGTTTTTGTACAATTTTGTTAGGACTGGTGAGCATGGGATCCCTTGATCGTGGGTCACCAGCTTAAATGTCTTGGGCCAACACATGAACCAAAATCCCATCTATAAAGGTTTTTTGTTTATCATATAAAAAACTTTTGCACTTTTTTATCCATCCAGGGCGCAGGTGGGCCCATAGGGGCGCCGTTCATCCAGTGGTGCAGAAGCATCGTACTGTGCGGCCCAATGCTCAGGCAGCGGAGCGGTTGGGTAGCTTTCAGACACTCTGCATCATATGTATCAGTGTGAATGGTGCTCTATGCAGGCCTAGTGTATGCATGGCAGGTCGCCTCCCACATTTTGCTGGTAGAGGCGACTCATCAGCCAGCAGCTGGGCTTGCTCCACAATTGGGCTCTGACTGCGTCCTGTAAGTGCTTTTGGTTTTCTGTCTTTAGCATAAAACTAAGTCTAAAAAGGCCATTTCCCCCTGTGCCTCTGCCTCAGAAAGCAACCAGACTAGATCTCATAGCCCCTCGAAATCACCATCATCATCATCCTCATCATTATCTGATGAGGATGGAAAATCCTGCTTTCCATTTGAAAGCATGGATAATTTAGTAAAGTCTGTGAGAAATACTATGGGGGAGATGGACACTAAGGAGTCCAATCCACGCAAGATATCATGTTTGCAGGACTCTGAAAAAAAAGTACGATCATTCCCTGTGATTACAGCCATTAAAGATCTGGTCTGTAGAGAATGGGACAAACAGGAAAGACTGGGTTCCCTGCCTTCCTCATCCAAGCGAAGATACCCCTTCGATGAAGAGGATTTGCTGAACTGGTCCAAGGTTCCTAAGGTTGATGCTGCCATGGCTCCACTTCCAAGCGTTCCACCCTGCCTGTTGAAGACTCAGGCCTGCTTTTCACATCCATTAGATCGTAAAACAGAGATGCTGCTTAAACGCTCCTGGGAATTGTGCACAGGGGCCTTTAAACCAGCCAGTCCTAGATCTAAAGGATGCTTATTACCATCTGGCCATTCACGCCGACCACCACTGATATCTCGGGGTGGCAGTCATCTTGGAGGGATGTACACGCCATGTTCAATTCACAGCAATGCCATTTGGCCTCTCTATGGCTTCCCGTGTCTTCACCAAGCTGATATCAGAGATGATGGCTTATTTACGTCAGCAGGACACACTCATTGTGCCTTACCTGTATGACTTCTTAATCATTGCCAGTTCTTCCACACAATGCAGGACTCGCCTGTCTAACAGAATCTCATCCTTGCAGGCTGTGAGCTGGATCATCAAGCTGGAGAAGTCTAGACTGGTTCCACTGACTCGACAGTTGTTTCTTGGTCTCCTCCTAGATCCCGGAAGAAAAAAAGATAAACATCATGGCTAAAGTCAGAGGGGTTGTAGACCACCCTCACATGTCCTTAAGAGATCCTATGACCTTATTTAGGTCCCTTTCATCTTGCATCCCAGCAGTTCAATGGGCGCAATTTTATACTCGATGTGTACAGCGGGAGATTTTAGAGATGGACGAGTTATTGCAAGGTCGACTTAATGGCCGCCTGACCTTATCCCTAGAAGTAGTTAGATCACTGTCCTGGTGGTTGAAGCGGGGTAATCTTTCTAGTGGGGGTCCCATGGGTAATTAGACCTTCTATGGTAATAGTGACAGATGCTAGCCCTGAGGGATGGGGAGCCCACCTGGGGGACCGTTTAGCCCAGGGCCCATGGTCCTTGGCCGAAACAAATGATTCCTCAAACTTGCGAGAATGGAAGGCCATCAAACATGCTCTATATCACTTTCTCCCACAGCTATAAGCGTCTCAAATCAGAGTTCTGTCAGACATTACCACGTCAGTTGCCTACATCAACTGACAAGGCGGAACTCGATCAAGGACTCTGATGTCAATGTGGCACCCCACTGGTCGGGACGCCATCAAGGGGTATTGCACCCAAATAAGAGGGTGTAGTATTCCTGTGACCCAGGAATTGGGATGGTGAATAAGGGATCCTCACAACACCCATTCATACACACCCTATCGTAGAGGACCGTGGGTGAACCCGCTGTAGTTAAGACCCAGTCCTGTGGCAGGAGTCAGGTGGGGTAAAAAAGTATGGGTGGGAGGACAGTGAGACAGTTAGTGAAGTCGAGGTGAGGAGAAAAGGACGACAGGAAGGTTGTCATGGCAGGAGGGAGACCCTTGGGGCACCAGGCATTGCGGTGTGCCCGAATCTGGACCCGGTACTACCGACCGGAGGGGTGTTTATCCCCGAGCCGTTAAACCATAGGCCCCAAGCTTCTGTAGGAAGTCACGGCCAAAGACCTGGCGCATCCCTTGAAAAGGCATATGCCGGGTCTTTGGGTCAGGGGGACCTGAAAGGGAGTCCTTCACCGAAGACCCATGGGAGATGGTTAGAGGCTCTGCGCGCAGAGGCACTGCATGGTAGAAGGAGAAGAGAGCGCAGTGAGGGACCAGCAGGGAACGGCAGGCACAACACCGAGGATCCTAAGTGAAACATCCCGGTTCCCTGGTGACTACCCAGGCCAGTAAGACCCAAGAGACTGTAACATCTGCTAATTTGCCTGAAGTACTGCAAGTAAACCCGAGTTAAAGACTGTGCAACGTACTTTATTTCCCTCTCCTGATGGGCCGCACATTTGCTGCAGTGAAAAGGACAAGTGACTGTGCCGTGTGGTAAGCTGTTTCCCTGTGTAAAGACAATGACTACAATTGTCCCGGGGTCCCTGCTCCACCTATGGGGAACGCAACCATCTTGCTGTTCTACCATCACCCCGGAGGTCTGACCCGTAGTACTGGTAACCATACCTGAACCGTAGGTGACGTCATGAACTATTTTTATTGACTTTTCAGCGACCACCAGGGCCACGGGACAGGGCAAGGGCCCCAGTGACCTCCCTGTGAATCAATACCCGGAATGGGTACCCCACGGCCTTGTGGTGGGTCATCTACTGCAGTAGAAATACACAAAGTAGCCGAAGCCCAGCTCCTTTCCCTCTCAGCACTCCACATCAGGGGTGTAGACAATACCAGAGCAGACTTCCTGAGTCGCCATGCTCTGCATCAAAGCGAATGGGTCCTCTGTCACCGGACCTTCAAGAAGATAGTGGCCTTGTGGGGGCTTTCCGAGATCGATCTGTTTGCTACCAGAGTCAACAGGCAGGTCAAGAGTTTTGCCTCCCTGAATGTGATGGACCATCCAGAGATGGTCGACTCTCTCCAGTACCCTAGGGCTTTCCGTCTCGCTTATGCATTCCCTCCAATGAACCTGGTTCCAGTAGTGATCAGGAATATCAGGGAGGAGAGAACAAGAGTAATCTTCATCTCTCTCTTTTGGCCCAAAAGACCATGGTTTTCATGGCTCAGAGCTATGTCTATTTCAGACCCCTGGATTCTACCATCAGATCCGGGCCTGCTATCTCAGGGTCCATGTCATCATCCTCAGGTGAGAGGTCACCACTTGACTTGGAACTCGAGAGGCAGTTGTTGAAATTAAGAGGGTTTTTAGATAACCTTATCAACACCCTACTCCAAAGTAGAAAAGGTTACACGACCAGAATATATAGCAGAATATGGAGAAAGTTCCTAGACTTTCATACTGCCCCTTTTTCCAATGAGGTGACAATTCCGGCTATCCTGGAGTTTCTTCAGAATGGTCGAGACTTAGGGCTTTCAGTTAGCACCCTGAAGGTTCACATATCAGCTGTAGGAGTATTATATGGCTATAATAATGCAGGCGATAGATGGGTCTCAAGGTTCATCACAGCATGTGAGCGTAGCAACCCTGTCCACATTGCTTGGTTACCCACATGGCATTTAAATTTGGTCCTTGAGGATCCAATTCATCCCTCATTTGAGCTAGCCTCTCTCAAATGTTTATCCCTCAAAACAGCTCTGCTAGTAGCACTGAATTCTGCCAGGAGAGTAAGTGATATTAAGGCTTTGTCTATCGATCCTTTTTTTCAATCAATTTTTCCAGATAGAATAGTCCTGAAACCTGATCCATCCTACCTCCCTAAAGTTGCTACCAGGTTTCATAGAAGTCAGGAGATCTTCCTTCCTTCCTTTTTTTCCGAGCCTTCCACTCCTGAAGAACAAAAATTCCACACTTTAGATGTTAGGAGATTAGTCTTACACTACATTGATAGAACCCAGTCTTGGAGGCAGAGTAGGGCTCTGTTCATGTCCTTTCAGGGTCACAGGAAGGGGTCTGCAGTTACAAAGAGCACCTTGTCTTGATGGATCAGTTATGCCATATGTCTGGCTTACTCGGCAACAGGACAAAGTCCCCAGAAGGTGTGAGGGCCCATTCAGCACTGGTCATGGCTTCCTCCTGTGCCGAGAGAGCAACATGGAATTCACCATCTACCTTTTATAACCACTATAGACTGGACTTGTCTTCTGACACAGACTTGGTTTTTGGGAGATCTGTCCTCAATACGGTGGTGTCACATCGCCATTGGACTCGGTGGCTGGTGTTCCTGCCTCGGCCGCTGGGAGGAGCCGGATTCCTTCGGCTGATGGCGCCGGTGATAGGAGGGCCTTGTCCTCACATGGACCTGCTCCTGCGACGTCTGCCTCTGTCGCTGAGCACCGCCGTGTTTCTCCTTTGGGTGGTGATGGTCACAGAGGAGCAGGCCCTGCAGAGGTGTCTGTTAGGCGCAGCCTTCGTTCTTCTGTCAGAAGTGGGGTGGGTGGAGCCAGTCGTGCATCACCATCTGGCCTGGTTCTAGGGGCGGTCCGGATGAGATCATCAGGCTGTGAGCTCCAGCCTATGGGAGGTAACCGTGCCCTTCAAATACATTGGAGCCTGTCTTGCAGGCCGCCAGATATAGTTTTGGTTCCCCAGTGATATAGTGTGTGTTTAGTTTTGTCTCTGACCTTGGCCTGGATTTCTGACTCTGCTTCAGCCTGTCGATTTTGTACCTCAGCTGTCCTCTTGGTTTTTGCCCTTGACCCTTGCCTGGATTTTCGACTCTGCTACTGCCTGATGATTTGGTACCTTCGCTGCCCTCTCGGTTTTGACTCGGACTTCTGACTTCGTTTTTCGGGTCTTGATTTTTCCCCTGGCGACCTTCCTACTCTGCATGCTCATAATAGGCAGCTACCCCCTGTCCTCCGCTGTAATTCCAGATCCCTGTATAGGGGTTAAGGGTCTCGGGGTTTCTCGGGGTGCTGCCTTACCAGCAGCTCAGCCTCACAGCGGATGGTTGTCACAGGTGGTCCCTCTCAAGTGTTAATTCTCTGAAAATCTCTCAAGTGGGTGCGATCATGGCGTGAAGAAAAGACTAGATTACTTACCGGTAATCGTGTTTTATGGAGTCCACGACAGCACCCACTCACTTCCCTCCCTCTCTTTGCACATATTCTGGTGTGCTTACTTTTGTTCACGATTAATGGTGGTTGTATAACGATATATTGATTAATGTTATGACTTCTCTTAACTATGCGGTTGCTTTCATGCTCTGTTAAACAAGCTATGGAGGCAAGGGGGACCACCCCTTTTTTATCTGTAGGTTTCCTGTCCCTATAGGAGGATCCCCTCTCTCAAGTGGGTGCTGTCATGGACTCCATAAAACACTATTACCAGTAAGTAATCTAGTCTTTCTGCTACATCCAGATTCTGCAGAGAAGGAACAAAACTACCTCTCCTGGCAGAATCTGTGTTCACACTGAGTGCCGCGAGGATCAGTGACATCATTCACTGAGGCCCCACGGTAGTGAACTCAAGTGAGTCTGCTGCCAGTAGCAAGGTCACTTGAGTTCATTGCCAAGAGGAGCCCAAGTGATTCAGTGAATGACAATGCTGCTTCTTGCAGCATTCAGTGTGATTGGCAGATTCTGCATGGAGAGGACATTTTGTTACCTCTCTACAGAATTTGGATGTAGCGGTGGTGAGTGATCTACCATGCTCGGTAGATGCTAAAATGTATGGACTGCTTCCAGGTTACTCCAATATCCAATCACAGTTGGCCAGTCTCTGTCTCTGATAGCGTCTGTGATTGACTATTGCGCCCCTCACCAGTGAATAATCCATATCTATAAGTTAATGAGCGGTCTTGGAAGTACAAGTGTGTAGACACTGTAAGTATGAGATGATGTTCAATCACTATTTCATTTATTTTTACAACCCCCCGCTAAATGTGAATACTTATTGCAACACAGACTTCTCAGGGAAGTCCGCATTCGGAGTCTTGTGCCCAAACACAAGTTTACAGTTCGAGTTCACCAAACCTTAAATATGGATGATATTGCAAGCAACATAACATTCATCATGACTTCTACTCTGCTATCTCTTCCAGATGTGTCACGTGCTCAGTCTGAATCTTCTCTCATTAGTGAAGAGAACATGGTGCCAATGTCTGACTAACCAATTCTGCTGCTGTTTTGTGAGTTCCAGTTGAGCTGCATAATGCTGTCATTAAGAGTTGCACTGCTGGATGTTGGGCTCTCATGCCACCCTAATGAAGTCTGTTTCTGACAGTTTGGCCAGAAATATACACATCAGTATCCTGCTGGATGTAATTTTGTAGAGCTCTGTCAGTTTTCCTGAGTCTTCGCACATAAAGAAGCCATATTATTATTATTATTATTATTATTATTATTAGCAATCTTAAACTGCATTGATGACCGTCAAGTATTTTCTGACTTCCCTAGGTAATGGCCTATATCATGGTACCTGCCCAATGCTCTTGTGCTGGTAGACGCAGCAAACAGTCTTGTAAAGGTACGAATTGATGTGCCAATCTGGAGGAGCAGGTCTCCCTGTGCAGCATAAATGAACAACCAGAAGAGACAAGAACATTATCAAAATGCAAAACTAGAAAATAATCAGGAAGAATGAAGAATATTTATGGCCATCACCTTCATGGGTTTATCCTACATTTATTACTTTAATCTGCAAAAAAGCAGATGACATGAAGTCATAATCGCTTTTGCTTCCTTAACTGGACAGATTGATATCCCTGAAGTTTCATTGACGTTATACAGTGATGCTTGTGTTCACTTAGTTTTGGTTGAGCAGTGTAATTATTGTAATTTTGCTGCACCCAATACTAGGAGAATTACCTGGTGATATTTATTATAGAGAATCTGTCAAGTCTCCTGCACTGTTTGTTTAAGTAGATGTATTATCCATGCCATTCCTCTGCTATTCCTCCCTGAGAAGTGTATATAAATGAATAACTGAGCATTATCATTCCCTTTGTTAACAAAGCGTGTCTCCATGTAGTAGCAGAGTGTATGGACATGTCTTCATGTTGGCATAATGCATAGTGATCTGTATGTAGTGCAACAACTATTGTTTGTTTAATATGATGTGATTTTATGTCTGCATAAATATGTTAATATGTTCAGATGTTAACAAAGTTAAAGAAAAAAAGGTCCTCATTCAGAGACAGGATGTTCCTCCTCCTGCTTCCAGCATTCACATTCTAGTGTGGATCTGAAAGCTGAAAGTCACAGCAGATTTGTCTCTCCCTCTCCAGAAACCAGATTGATCCTATTCTCATGTTGTAAGCTGGATGTTGTTAATTCTCAATAAATTAACCTTCTCTGTTGCTCGCTGTGGACATCACACTGATTAACGCGCTGCTAACACTTCATCACATGGAGAATGGTAACACCCTGTTGCCAAATTATTTGTATATTTCCAGGAAAAGGTAATCCAGAATTGTTTACCTGGGGAACTTGCATTATTGCAGCCGTATATGTTTTATTCTGAGAAAACGTGTCCTAAAAAGTAAGCGGAGGGTTCATAGTAAAATATACTGTACTTATTTGCAATAATGCAGCTAATGTCTGATTTATACAGCCAGCAGTTCTGTTTAATAGGATACCAGTTTGTAAAATACCAGAAATTTTGGAAGAGCAAACAGGTTCTCTGTTATATCAGTTTATAATGTTTTAATGTTCATAAGAGAAAATATTTTCTGTGTCCTGAAATCAACAGTCCCCGCCTCTGTCTTCTGACAGCTCAATTATAATAAGAATACTGGTTCACATATTATCCAGTCTGGGACATTCGAGGGAATACTTTTACAACAAGTGGCAGGAATATGCGTGGCGTGAGCTGCTCAGGTGGTGTTTTGCCATCGGTGGGTGTGGCTCGGTGGTTTCTTCCAAGAACCGAACGAGTGTTAATTTTTAAGTCCATGCAGTCGTGGGGGTGATTATAATAGAAGCGGGGAACTGGGGGGAAGACCCCAAGGCAGGGTGGAGGTACAGGAGAGGGCATGATCCATTAAAGAGCACTGACGGCTGCCCCGCCCCGCCATGCCTACCAACTAAACTGGTCGCAACTCTTAATAAATTTTAAGTATGGAGGGGAGCTTCATCCCCCTGCTCCCCCCGCATCTGGGGGTCTTACCCCAAGACTCCTGCTTCTATCATAATCACCTTCATGACTTCGTGGACTTAAAAATGAACGTCTGTTCCCTTGGTGAAACGCTAAGCCACACTCACCGACAGGAAACAATGCCTACCACCTGAGCTGCAACTTCCAGCTGCTTGTTGTAAAATAATGCCTATTTAAGTAAGGTTATGTGCCAACGGTGAGTTTTTTTTATGCATTTTTGCTGTGTTTTTTTGTCACCTTTCCGCACAAATACTTATGTGTATCCTTCCCACAGCAAAGTTCATGAGAGTTCTGAAGTGCTGTGCCAACGATGCTTTTTTTTTCCATGCAGACTTGCAACATTTTTTGGCCAGAGAAAAAAGTGAGCATGTCAATATTTGGTGCTTATTAGCAGCGTTTTTCTACCCTCCCTGCCATTGAAAATAGTGAAAAAAAATGCATGACCAAAATCTGCAGCAGAAATGCACCGAATACGCACCAAAAACGCATTGCATATTTGGTGCATTTTTCTGGCACAGGGTACAGTTAAGGCTGCTTTCACATTGCGTTTTTTGGGGATCCGTGGCTGTCCGTTGTAAAACAGACAGCTACGGATCCGATCTGGCCCCCATGTATCCCTATGGGCAACGGATCGGATTTGGCCTTATTGCCATCCGATTTGTGTCGGATCCGATTGTGTCCAATTTTTTGCTGTACCCAAAATCGGAGACTGTTCCGATTTTGGCACAGCGGGCCAAATCGGATCCGACCAGATCTGCGGCCATTAACATGGGGGCCTATGGGGCACGGGTCCGAGAAAACAGCTGATCGTTTCTCGGACCCGATTTTAATGTACTGAGCATGCTCAGTACACTAAAACTGCTCTTTACCTTATATACATATATTGCGGAAGTGAAATTAAGTGAAAGCAAGTGTTAAAAATAAAAAATATATATGCTCATCTCTCCAGTGTGTCCCCTGATGTCGGCATCTATCTTCCACGGTTTGAGGATCTAGCTGGGCGGGGCAAACCGATCAGCTGATCGGTCACATAACCGGTTACCGAGGTAACTGCGGTAACTGCGGTCATGTGACCGATCAGCTGATCGGGTAGCCCCGCCTCCACAGGTCCTTCAACCTTTGGGAGCTAGATGGAGTGCTTCGGGGGACTCGCTGGAGAGGTGAGTATGTATATTTTTTTTATTTTTAACACTTGCTTTTACTTAAGTTCACTCCTGCAATGTACCATATCTTCCGTACTACACTGTGTTCCAAATTATTATGCAAATTGGTTTTAAGTGTCATAGGGTTTTATTTTTTATTTCTTTTCAATGAAACCCATTGATGGGATTGTGTCTCAGGGTTCTTTGGATCATTGAAATCAATCTCAGATACATGTGATAATTAGTTTGGCAGGTGAGCCCAATAAAAGGAAAACTGGGTGTTCCACAATATTACGCAGGCCACAGTTTTCAAGTAACATGGGAAAGAAAAAGGATGTCTCTGCTGCCGAAAAGCAACAAATAGTGTTGGACAAGGGATGAAAACATTTGATATTGCACGAAAACTTAAGTGTCATCATCATTTTGTGAAGAGATTTGTGGCTGATTCTGAGCACAGATGTGTTCGTGCAGATAAAGGCAGAATGAGGAAGGTTTCTGCCAGGCAAGTTCATTAGATTAAGAGAGCAGCTGCTAAAAAGGACTTACAAACCAACAAACAGATATTTGACGCTGCTGGTGCCTCTGGAGTCCCTCAAACCTCAAGGTGTAGGATCCTTCAAAGGCTTGCTGTGGTGCATAAACTTACTATTCGACCACGCCTAAACAGTGCTCACAAGCCTAAACAGTTGCAGTGGGTCCAGATATACATGAAGACTAATTTTCAAACAGTCTTGTTTACTGATGAGTGCCGAGCAACCCTGGATGGTCCAGATGAATAGAGTAGTGGATGGTTGGTGGATGCCACCATGTCCCAACAAGGCTGCGACGTCAGCAAGGAGGTGGAAGAGTCATGTTTGGGCTGGAATCATTGGGAAACAGCTGGTAGGCCCCTTTAAGGCTCCTGAAGGTGTGAAAATGACCTCTGCAACATATATAGAGTTTCCAACTGAGAACTTTCTTCCATGGTACAAAAAGTAAAAACGTGCCTTTAGGAGCAAAATCATCCTCATGCATGTCAATGCACCATCTCATGCTACAAAGAATACCTCTGTGCCATTGGCTGCTATGGGCATAAAAGGAGATAAACTCATGGTGTGGTCACCATCTTTCCCTGACCTCAACCCTATAGAGAACCTTAGGAGTATAATCAAGCAAAAGATTTATGAGGGTGGGAGGCAGTTCACATCAAAACAGCAGCTCTGGGAGGCTATTCTGATATCATCCAAAGAAATACAAGCAGAAACTCTCCAGAAACTCACAATATCAATGGATGCTAGAATTGTGAAGGTGATATCAAAGTAGGGTTCCTATGTTAACATGTAACTTGGAAAACAGATGAGTCCTGCACACAGAGAACAGGTCTGTAGGAACCTGTTCACACCGCCAGCATATTTGGAAACAAAAAGCTAAATGCGACCAAAAACAACAGTACACTTTATGGCGCAAAAAAACGGATGGACTAAGTACCCTGTATTTGTTATACTATTTTTTATACTGCACTTGCATTTTAATACTTTTACTGCAGTGTACTGTTGTTTTTGGTCGCATTTAGCTTTTTGTTTCCAAATATGCTGGCGGTGTGAACAGGTTCCTACAGACCTGTTGTCTGTGTGCAGGACTCATCTGTTTTCTAATTAATTGCCTCTTGCCATGCAAGAGATGGAGTTTCCCGCCCCTCTCTGGGCCCTGCACACATATAGCCTCGTCGCCTTCAGTCCATTTCAGACACTGGTCTTGCTGGCTCCTGCTTACTAGTAAGTATACACACTAGTCAGGTTTTTAATACAACAGTTAGGACCGCGTCAGAGATGGGTACACTTTGAAGTTAGTGACGTGGCTTGAAATAACTTTTTTTGCGCAAAAAAACGGATGGACTAAGTACCCTGTATTTGTTATACTATTTTTTATACTGCACTTGCATTTTAATACTTTTACTGCAGTGTACTGTTGTTTTTGGTCGCATTTAGCTTTTTGTTTCCTAACATGTAACTTGGCCTGTTAGGATGTTTTGGACTTATATAGCTTTTTATTTCAGTGAATGTGACCTGTTAATGCTGCAAATTCAACAAATGAGCATTTTCAGTTCTTTCAAACATATCAAATGTGTACAAACTCTACTGTGCGTAATAATTTGGAACAGTGCTTTTAGAGTTTTTTTAATTTTGAAAATTATACTGTTATCATAGGGAGATTTCTTCAATAAAATTTGATGTATACTCTAACGGGTGATGACTTTATTACACTGACTGTCATTTGCACCAACCATTTAGAAAAAACAGAGAAAAAGAACATGTGCATAATAATTTGGAACACAGTGTATAAGGCGCACCGGATTATAAGGTGTAGTATCAAAAAGGGCCTCCTAAGGCATCTTGGTCCACATATAAGGCGCACCGGATTATAAGGCACACCTTATTACCATAAATAAAACAAAGCTCAGACCCCCCCATCATCCTCCACTATCCCTCTGTAGCCCCCCATCAGCCTCCGCTATCCTTCTGTAGCCCCCCATCATCCTCCACTATCCCTCAGTGACTTGCTGCTGGGCTCCTGGGCTGTGAGCGGCGCGGTTGCTGGCACGGTTTTGAAATAAGAAAATGCAGCATAATGAATACAGCGGTGGGCATCAGACAGCAGGGATAGTGGGTACAAACAAGGTATGCCTTATTTTCGGGGAAACACAGTATATAAGGTGCATCGCACTTTTGATTTCTTAGAAAATCACCGAACTGGACACAGAAATGGTATCAAGGGGTCACCTCCGATGCGATCCTTTTCCTGTCCGTGGGGTCCTGCAAAAACTAGGATCCAGACGAACAGGAAAAAATCTCAATGTGAAACCAGCCTTAGAAGTGTTTTTGCTGCAGAAAATTTCTCCACCTAAAAAGTTGTTGGCACATAGCCTAAGGGTGTGTTCGCACGCTGAGTTTGTGGTGCAGATTTTGGACTTAGAAAATGTTGCTTTGTGACTGTTTTCAAAAAGCTTGGATACTTTGGTCAAAAAAGTATCACTTCCTGCGGATTTTAATGCAAATTAGGCACAAAATGGGCAACACATACGGATAGTGCAAACACTGCTGCGTATCTGCTTTGTATTTTGAGCTAACATGAGGGTCTATGGGTGAAAAACAACGTAAAATCTACATCAAGAATTGACATGCTGCAGATTTTTCCTCATTAAAATACACTGGGCTGCGATAATTTTAAATATGTGTCTCTGCTATGTACTGTGTAATGGCTGTGTCTAACCATACAAGGACATGGTCTGATCATACCACATCTCCTGTGCTGAGATAATCTTATATCTGTGTCCCTGCTATGTACTGTGTAATGGATATGTCTGACTGTACAGGGACATGATCTGATCATACCACATCTCCTGTGCTGAGATAATCTTATGTATGTTTCCCTGCTATGTACTGTGTAATGGATGTGTCTAACCGTACTTAGAGGTTGAAGCCAGTCATTCATATTATTTAGTTACTATTGTATTTTTTATGACTGAGCGCCCTCCTTATCCCCCTTCCCCCGCCCTGTGACCAGCTGAGGTCTCCATTTTGTCTGAGTCTAACACATACTTTTCTTGTTTTTAATCAGAATAGAGGCATATAAACCCAGCATCTCACATACCACCATTAGTCATAGCGTTAGGACCCGGAAAAACGGAAGCACCTTGTCGCTGGTTTCCGGGCACTCCGCAGTGGCTACTGCTGAAGCTAAGCCTTCCATTTTGCATTGAATCTAGAGCAATGATTGCTATACCCCTATTCACATTGTCTGTATTAGCTGTGCAGTTTAGCCACTGCTGGCACTCATTTAAGTGCACATAGTGTTTAGTGTCGCAGCAGATAACTCTCTTATATTGAATGTATTTTTTCTGCTTGCACCTACACTTAGAGGTTGAAGCCAGTCATTCATATTATTTAGTTAACCGTACAGGGACATGATCTGATCATACCACATCTCCTGTGCTGAGATAATCTTATGTATGTTTCCCTGCTATGTACTGTGTAATGGATGTGTCTGACTGTACAGGGACATAGTCTGATCATACCACAGCTTCTGGGCAGGGGACTAAAATAAATATACAGAGATTACAGGATGGGGTCACAGTTGGTTCTTTTTGCGAGGTAAAACATTTTCCTACCTGTTTTTAAAATCTTTTACCTAAAGAAAAAAAAAAAGAATCATGCTTTAATGTTTGTATACTATTTTGTGTCCTCCCCTGCCCAGGAGATGTGGTATGATGAGACCATGTCCCTGTATGGTCTAACACATCCATTACACAGTACACAGCAGGGACACATATATACGATTATCTCAGCACAGGAGATGTGGTATGATCACACCATGTCCCTGTACGATCAGACACATCCATTACACAGTACATAGCAGGGACACATGTATAAGATTATCTCAGCACAGGAGACGTGGTATGATCACACCATGTTCCTGTACCGTCTGACACATCCATTACACAGTACATAGCAGGCACAGATATAAGATTATCTCATCACAGGAGATGTGGTATGATCACACCATGTTCCTGTACCGTCTGACACATCCATTACACATCACATAGAACTGACACACTTATAAGGTTATCCATAATACAAAAGAAGAACAAGTGACAGTACATGCAAATTGCTTAAAGGAAACCAACCACCAGAATTTACCACCTGTAAATCAGTGCAGCAGGTGATTGACTGCATGAAGCATGACATCACTATTTTTTTTTTTTAACTCTTCTATGGACTTTTCTTTTGGCTGTAAGACTACCTCCCCCCCCTTCAGAAACATGGTAGTGAAAGTAAAATGAAAGGCTAGATGAGAGGGAGGGGTCCAGCTTACAGCTGAAAGACCAGCCTACAGGGGAGTAATGAAAAAACCCAAATAGTGATGTAATGCTGCACACATCAATCACCTGCTGCACAGCACTAAATCCTGGTGGTTGGTTTCCTTTACAATCACTTCTTTATTCAGCAGACTTTATAACATCACATGTGGCGTGTAGGATGCCAGCAATCGTGGTGAGGATGATGGCCATTAAGCGCTAATAATGTGCTTGTATGGGTCCTCTACGGCCATCGTCCTCATGCGACTGCCCGCATTCCCCCACTCCTTATGTAAAGCGCCATGGAACCAATGGCTCTATATAAATAAATAATAATAATAAAATCTTGCCCTCCATTTGTGATGTTTTAAAGTCTACTAAAAAAAGAAGTGATTTTAAGCAACTGGTGAGTGCTGCCACTTGTTCTTCTTTTGCATTATGGATATTGATAGACTCAGGGGCGTAACTACAACAGGTGCAGGAGTTACAATTGCACCCGGACCCTGGCCTAGGGTGGCCACAAAAGTCCCTTTGGCCTATAGAAAAACACTTTTCCTATTAAAGATTTGCAATAATTGGGGGACCCGTTGAAACTTTCACAACGGGGCCCATGAGCTTCATGTTACGCCACTGGATGGACTGTTTCAGTTATAGGCAGTGCACCACTGTTTCTTGCTTTTGTGGCTAAGCTGTACCCTCTATAGGCAGGTTATCAAGGAGACTTTTGATTGAAGGATACTTTCAGGATTTTTGGTGCAGAGCTTTCTTTTTTTCGTGTGGACATTTATAAGGTTACCTCAGCACAGGAAAAATTTTAAAACACAGTTTTGAAAATTATAATTATTCTAAGATGTATTAATGTAAATGAACCTTGTTCATGGGAAAACCTCTTTGAAGGGGTTGTCCGGGACTTTTATATTGATGGTTTATCCTTAGGATAGGTCATCAATATTTGATTGGTGTGGGTGTGCCACCTGGCACCTGCAACAAGCAGCAGTTCCTGTTGCGGTCTGGATAGTAACCATGGCTGCGTACTGCATATCCCCTACCTATTGATTCAAATAGGGTACAAACGTGCAGTACACGGACGTGACCACTACACATTTCCCTATTCAAGACCTGCCAAATATTAGCTAGAGCTGTACAAAGAGTGTCTCTCACTTTCAACAACTTGGCATGTTCAAGAATTTCTTGTACAGTCTATTGATTTCAGTGGGAAGTGTGTAATACTTTAAATCGCCTGCGGGGGTGCTGCAGGAAAGTTGAACTCTTACTGATCCCTGTGTTTCCATCTCAGCAGCAGGTCCCTCTATGGTCAGCTTACTGTCATAAGATCCCTCAAACAAAAAGCAATTGTCAAGAACAGTGAGCACAGTGGGATCTTTCCTATAAGTAATATGTCACTATTTCTGCATTTACAGGAGTTATGTTTTATTTTAATTCTCTCTGGTGAAAGCTTTATTTCTTTTGAGACACATAAGCAAAAAAAAATTTAATTACAGTTTTGAAAGCTTAATTGTGTTTTCTTATAATTCCTGACAGTTCACACCAGAGCGCAGGCATTGTTGTTTTCACAGGCTCCAAGATTAAAAACAATGGTAGCTATGGCAAGTTAATGATATTCATATTTACTGCTGTTTAGGAAGGGAATGGTGCAGTAATTGCTACCATCTTTCTTTCGCAGAGGCTAGTTCTGCCTATATACAGCCCAGTGTTATAAGCATTGTGTTCTGCCAGTGTGTAACTCAGAAACGGTCTATAGATTTGTACTGAAAATTGATCCATACTGTACAATACAAATGGAGAAAGTGTACAGCACCCCAGTGGTCCTGCCGGAGTTTGATTTAACCTTAGGTTGCTGAATATAGTAAAATAGACCACAAAGACACTACACAATGTTCAGTCTTGGCAATCTCATTTTTACAGCAGCTTCTAAGGTAGACGCCTTGACTCCATGCAGTGCACGGCGGTGCTTTGCTAAATATTGATGGGCTTCATTTTTATTCATGGGGCGATTGTGCCGCCAGCTGGGCTTTGTTATGGAGTAGTCTGTCTTTGTGATAGCAGGACTCGGTTACCACGAGGCAAGCGTGGAAACAAATATTCCGTTAACCAACCTGTAACAATTTAAGTACAGTAATGAATAATAATTAGTGTCAAGATGAAACAATGTGCCTAAATCCTGGAAACACCTTCAACGCGGCCAATAACGTCCTTGAAATGAAAGAAGCTATTGTGATTTCTAGGTCACGGCTATATTCTAATTCAAATTAGAAAGGAAGACGGCACAGGGTGTTGGTAAGAAATATATTTCCCATTCTACCCTGAGCGAGTGACTCAGACAGCAGCAGGAGGGAGCTGGTGTTTACTTGGGTTCAGTTTGCAGGTGCTGATGTCATTATCCGTCTTATGATTTATCATTAAATGCAGCTCTATTCACTAAAGCGGAAAATACAGGCATTCATCAACAAGAAAAAAACACCGTCATTACCAATAGCTGGTCACATCAGTAATATCACCAGGTGTTGGTAAATATGACTTTATTTGTGTGATTTTGGGGGAATTTGTCCTTTTTCTGTGATTTCCATCATTTACAGACTGAACTCAATGGCAAGAAAACATATCTTGAGTATTTTTTTGACTCGAAAAATGCTACAATAATGGATTACGTTGTTCTGTAGGAACTACAGTTAACAAGGTTACTCATCTCTGCTACATTTAAAAGGAATGTGTCATCAGAAAATTACATATTGTGGAAATGGGAGTTCTGTATAACAGTTTCTTTTTCTTTTTTTTTTTTTTTATTTGTGGCGGGGGACTGTAAGGGGTATGTGACAATCTGTATTAAAACAGCAAATAACCTTGCAATTTTCACTGTGTACACTGCAACCTTTGTAGACTTATACTTCCTGTTGTTTCAGGTATCCTTTTCAGCAGGCTCCTTGTCAACAGAGGCATGCTTTCAAAGAACGATAACACTTCTTTAGTAATAATCACAATAGGTGATGTCACAGCTTCCCTTGTCTTCATAATGACCTCAGCAAAGGCTCATTGGATACTTCAGAACAAAACATGCAGTCGTAGTCTATTTATTGCGCATAATGTACCATAGTTTTTCCAGTCTAGAAGATGCATCGCACCATAAGAAGCATCTAAGAAAGAAAACAATTTGAAGCAAAAAATGGATCGAACAGCCTATGTCAGCAGATAGATTTTCTTTAATCCCCTTCTTGACCGATTATGTATAATTATGTCATAGGTCACGCCCTGTCTTTTTTTGCCCATGTTGGCTCAACTGATCAGTTGACACATACCTCTAAAGGTATCGTTACACGGTACGATATCATGAACGATATCGCTGAAACGTCACGGGTTTGAATTCGTTCAAACGATATCGTTAGTACGTCATTCACGTGACACTGATTATGACTTCATTAAATCGGTGGGTCGTTGATCGCAAATTTGAGAACATGTTCTCAAATCAGACAATCTTCGTTCAGCCAACCTGCTGCATTGTTGTATGTGACACCACGATAATGATGTCGTTAACAACTTCGCCTATTCACAACAGTGAACAAGTATCATTCGCTGGGTTGTGCGAACGCTAGCTGCGCGCCACATCGTTGGTGTGTTGTTCACGATATCTAGACGTGTGACATCTCACCAGCGATGTCTAAAAGATGTCCTAACGACCGCGCTCCCGTGAGATCGTTACAACATTGAAGCTTGTCACGGTACCGTAACAGGTGGATCTCTGATATGCCTGCTGCTATTAACTAGTTAAATCCTGCTGTCAATCTCTGACAGCAAGATTTAACATGCGCCGGCAAGGAGTGCATGATTCCCCAGTGCTGCCCATGCTCATAATCCCACCCACAACTTGGCTCTGGCTTCAGTTGGCAGAATTATGACCAGTGAATGTTCATTTTCTTAAATAGTGTGCACACATGATCGCCCCAGATGCCAGGTTACTGATCCTGCGACCACGTGCTAATGCTGTCAGGCCCCACTGTACGCTACATTTGCACTAAAAGATGCACGCCGACTTTCAATCCAAATTTTTTTGAGAAAAAATGTCTTATAGTCTGAAAAATACAAAACATGTAAATTTCTTGAAACAGAAAATTAGAATCTAAAAGAGTCGGAAGCTGATGTGAAAACTCTAAGATTTCAAATTGTTATTTTTAATAAAGATTGTGATAAGGGAGAAAAACAAACAGTGTAAAAAAATACATTTAACACGAAAAAGTGATTTAAACAATCGGTCATGTTCTTTTCATACACTCCCTTTAAAGGGCTGATATGATTTGGACAACCTCTATCTATATGTCTTTTTACTGGATTATATAAATGGTGAGTGGAAGCAATTTGATAATATACAGTCATTGCGCATTTTCTTCCTAAAGAACGTAGGCCATAATGGTGGGAATTAATGTGATTGTTTTATAGTAAGCCAGTTAGTTCACCAATGTATAATTGACCATCAAATGCCTATAGTGTTTCCTAAATAGCATTATACTGTATACTATAGATGTACTATATATTGGTGTGTTATATCAAAAGGTCTACTCCTTGGTATGAATCATAATGTCATGAAAATAGGAGTCCCAGGTGAGTAGGTTATAAAGAGCAAGTTGCACATAAAGAGTTAAACTAACGGTCATTTGGAGCACCAAATGTAAAAGCACAAGCCAATATTCACTTTTCCCACCATCCAGATGAATTTACCATCTAAGTGACTAAGAATGGGAGTAGCTCAGTGACTGGCTGGAAGTTGTTAATTGTCCTGATTGATGACAGTAGCATTTTAAAAAAGAAGTTGTCCTTGGCTTTTGAACTGTCCATATTTCCTGTGTTGTCACACAGTTGCTGTAAGTGGAATTTTAGGTAAGGGCAAAAGAGAGGGAAGGGTAAGACCCTAGAGAAAGCCAACTTTTCAAGGTTTGGTTCGCCAAACTTCCTGCAGTTGAGCGCACCTGTTCGGAATCCAAGCTCGGGTACTTTACGTTTGTAAAGCACTGGAGTGAGCATCGCTGTGGTCGAGTACAGTTGGTACATGGTCCAGTGCAAGCCGCATGTGGTGTTTGACCAGCTCGCACTGACCTTAAAAGAACAGTTTTTGGGTGTATTGAGTGGCCAAAATCAATTAAAAAAAATAACCTGCCCTTCCGCCCCCCGGAAATGTTTTTCTTATGGCTGGCTGTATGGGGGCGGAAAGCTGAACTGGATATCAGACTTCCATTGAGGTTAGGGTCAAGTTCAGGGTCACGAATAGTGCACCAAAAGGTTTGGCTGCACTGCCCGAACCCGAACTTCAAAAGGTTCGCTCATCTCTATAAGCCACTACCTAAATATAGTATGTCTGGGTATTAACAATATATGAAGAGCAATAGAAAATAGCTTCAAACCTCAATGCTGGCAAATATGTTTAGAAAAAAAATCACTAATGCTTGATCCAAAAGGAAACCTCTCAACATGCTTTATTTTCAAAGCATCATCGCATACCCCAACAAGTCATGATTTCCTCCATATTTGCCAGAAAATGTATCTGTATTTTCACACCATGTAATAACCACTAGTATATTTTTTATGGTTTAATAATAATTCAACATTTCAGCCAAGTTTAGGTCAAGCTTTATTTATTATAATAAATATTTTTGAAGTAGCTGTAATTTGGTGAGTTTGCATTTTTGGAGATAATATATATATGATGCAGTCTATACATAATAATCTTTTACAAGCTTTCTTTGTTCTCTGTACTAAATGTAATATTCCAATCCACCACTAGAGGCTGCTCCAACAAGATGGAAAAACACCAGCACAGAGTTGCGCAAGTCAGAATGTAAAACTTAACATGGGAAAAGTCCTTAAGTTATAAGTAAGAAGATTGGAACCTGCACTGTAGTAAACAAAGCATGCATCAAGCCATTGTTGAATGGAGCAGATGACCTTCTTGGGCAGGACAATGCATGGACAGGTAGAAAGATGCATGACCAATAGTGAGATTGTCGCTGGCGGATACAGTAATCAGAAAAATGTGAGCAGAAATAAAAATAAAAGCTATTATAGCCTGTGTGTTTGTGTCATGAGTGTCTGCTACTACTGATCTATCCACATAATGATTTTGTAGTTACTTCCAATATTGGCTCTATATAAATAAAGATTATTATTATTATTATTGTTATAGTAGTAGATCTTATATAATTGCGGTGGATGTTCCCGATGAATGCCACCTCATTGGCCATCTGTGTTTAGCTGATCGACACCTGGAAGAAGCAAAAAAAAAAGCGGCCACCATATTGGCACACCCAAAGGAAGGATGTGCCAATTTGCCAGCAGCATGCTGGTGCCCTCCAGGTCCTCTGCCGACTCTTCCTCCGTGGTCTCCAATGTCTCCGCTGCACTTCAGAGCCCTGTGAGTACATCTGCCATGTTTGGACACCTGCACCACTACTGGGCATGACAAGGTGAACAAACGTGGTGGTGTGAGTGTGTATGTGCCCGCCATGTTTGTACACCCTGTCATGTGCAGTAGTGGACCAGGTATCCAAACATGGCCAGCTGATCGCCACCTGATTGGCCATCTAAAATACAAAGAAAGGTTGTGGCCATCTAGTATAAATAGAATAGGGCACTTGGTTAACACTGATCAAAAGGCATAAAAGCTGTCCCACCTATGCAAAAGAGGAAGAGGCATGGAATGAGTACATTTGGAACATAAGTCGAAGAGATGTCTTATTTGGAGGTACTGGTAGAAGCAAGTCCGGTGTATCGAAAATTTCTCAACAATATAAAAGAAGGGGCTGAGATGGGACTTTTTAGAGATATCCGCTAGGAATGTTACCCTGCTTAATTCCCAGTTAGCCAGGTTCAAGAAGGGTATGTGATCCTCCAAGGATCTAATGGAGACTTTCATAAAAAGGAAAGGCAGGTTATCTCTTCACCATCTGATCCATCAGTACACAAGATAGGGCATAGTGGGAAAACACATGGTTGGATTGGACGGTTTGATCATCTCTATTTCGGGAGACAACGGGTTGAGCTTCGATTAGACTAATAGATTTCAATCTGCATCCTTCTCTGAGATTGTGTAGCCACCAATGGTGTCAAGTTTCAAGGATAACAGCTTTATGAAATGATAAAATATTCTGTACCCCCAGCCCACCCCAGAAATATGGATAAACTAGAATTTGGAAAGTAACTCTAGGTTTCCTCTTAGCCCATATACATTTCCCAACCAAGTATTGCAGTTTTGCAATAGTCTTATTGGTAATTTTTAGTTGAAAAGCAGGAAATAATGGAACGCAGTATCCGAACCGCGCTACCGCCTGAAGAAAATATTCACTTCTAAAACTCAGAAAATTTGATGGTGATTTTTTATTTTCTGTGCATTTCAGGGGTACAAGCCCCCTTCTGCAAGAAAAAAATCACACATGTACCAAAGGTTTTTTCCTGAAGAAGGGGGCTTGTACCCCTGAAACGCATAGAAAATAAAAAATCACCATCAAATTTTCTGAGTTTTGGAAGTGAATATTTTCTTCAGGCGGTAGCGTGATTTGGATACCCCGTTCCACTCTTTGCTGCTTTTCATCTTAGAAATTGGGGGAGCTGCTGCAGACCATCATCAGGATTAAAATCTGCATATGTTTAGTGTGGTTGTGTCTTTCACAACCTGAAAAAGGTGAGCAGTATCCTATCTTGTTCTTCTCCTGACCACACAGGTATACCCTATTTGCGCTTTTTCCTTTCCAGTTACTGCATCTGGGAATTTTTAGTGCCATAGAGTGGAAGAGAAAAATTATTTTAGGGAAGAAGATATTTTAAAGGCTTGAATCCTAGTCATCCAAGGTGTGCAAATCTCTCCAGTTCTGGTCCCAGATCACAGAGTAGGGCAACAATGTTTTTTTTGGACCATGACACAAAAGTGTGTGAGTAATATCCCTAGATGTGGGATGCCGTCCTCTTCCCACTAAAAAAGATCAATGCGCTAAGCCTTTGTTAGTTGAGGAAGAAATGAAAAAGGGAAAGACATGGTTTGAGTTTATAATAGGAAATATTAGCAAATTCGAAGAGCGTTAGCATAATAGCCTGGAGGGAATTTTCAACATCTGAACATGTTAAAATAATGTCATCAGCATTTAAGCCCATAACATGATTCATATCACCAGCCTGCAACTGTGAGATGTCCACATTGGCTCGAATGGACTCCACCAGGGGCTCTGTTGTGAATTAATTGGAGCTCCCTCTGGTGGTTGTTGCTGGTGATGCAGCTGACTGTGTGGGCTTCATAGGTGATGGTAATGATTGGCAATCTGGTTCTTGGAGCATATAATGGTTTGAAGTGGATCAATCCTTGGCAGTTGTCTTTGGTTCCTGGAGGAGTTCAGATCTCTCTGGTTACTTCTGCTCTGTGGAATTCTTTGCAAGCTAAGTGGATGTTTTTTTGATATTTTGTGGCACACTTTTGTGTGCTTAAGGTTCTGCTTATGTTTTGTCTTATTCTGAGTTGTGGGTTTGCAATTTAGTCTGTATATTTGTTTATCTGCTCTCAGATATTAAGTTTTCTTCCTAGGAATTTTACCATTCACTATTATCTGTTATTTCCAGTTCTGCTAGCATTTGATTTATAGAAGTCTGGAGATATAGAGGGCGACGAGTGACTCAGGGTAATTTTTGTACTATTGGTGTTTTTTTTTATAGTGTTTTATACTGACCGCAATAGCATTCTATCCTGTCTTTCATATATAGCTAGTTTGGCCTCTTTTGCTAAACCTTTTACTCTGCCTGTGTTTGTTTTTCTTTCTCTGGTTTCCCAGTTAATATCTGTGGGGGCTTGCTATTCTTTTTGGGGTTCTGCTCTGAGGCAAGATAGATTTTCCTACATCCATCTTTAGGAGCAGTTAGTTCGGTTAGTTACATCCCATGGCTACCTCTAGTTGCGGTGTGTAGTCAGGGATTGCGGTCAGTATAGTTACCAACAAATTCTGTAGAATCTGAATGTTACTCCTGAGTCATCGGTTCATAACAGTGTAATATATGTTGTCCTTATAGGAGCGCTGGAGCACAAAAGGGATCCGGTTCTCTAAGATTAAAAAGCTTTATTTGGCAACCACAACATTGTTTCAACGACGGTATGTCGTCTTCCTCAGGTGGATTTACATAATTGCATCCCTGGACATCTTAAATAATCACAACTTCCAATCATACCACAGCAATTAAAGGGGTGATTTCATTAACCCTATCCTCTCCATAGGGTTATTCTCATAAATAAGTTTCATATAGTACATACAAAGAAATTGCAGCACTCACCAGGGTTGCTGACATGTGTCAGGATTTTTAATCCAAACTTAGGTACATAGTGCAAGGAAAGCAGAGGAGGACAACGGCAAACTGTTTCACTCTATCAGCGCTTCTATGGGTCCTACAATTTCTTTGTATGTATCATTCACACGCTTGTGCTTTGCTGAGCAACGCCGTCGCTGATTACTGCCCACAGCTGGGGTGTAGGATTGGGCTGCACGGTCTGCGTCTGGTGCCCGGATTACTCCTTACACAAGATTTAATTGTAATAGTAGTTTGCAAAGACATTAGCTATATCAATAGAGTAACAAATTTTGGACTCTTTTGGGCCCTCCAAATATTCTATTTTATTTTTAACTTCCTGCTTCCTCACTCTTCTTGCTAGTAAGGGTCCATCTCTATCTTCCACAGCATAGTACCTTAGTTACAGCTTCCTCAAGTTGTTTTTACAATCACAAGTGTGATTTTTAACCCTTCATTCTCACTACTCTATATGCACCACACTGGTGCATATACGAATGGAAAATAAATCTAAAAAATAATAAAAACATAAAAATAAATAATAAAGAAATAATAATAATCCACAAATCAAGATGTAAAATAAATATAGAAATTCATTTAAAAAAAAAATTAAAAATAAAAATCCACCAAATCCAGATGTAAAATAAATATAAAAAAATAAGAATAATCCACCTATCCAACAATAGGAATGGAAAATAAAAAGAAAATAAATTAGTAAAAAAAAGTAATAATAAAATAATAATAATGATGATGATCATGATCATGATAATAACAACAGATAGTAGCCCTGACCCTGCTGGGGCTTGTAGTTTTGTAACAGATAGAAGCCCTGGCCTGCTGGGCCTTGTAGTTCTGACGTCACACACACACCGGGTCGGATTTGGTGGCAGTTGTGGTGTGGTGCAGCCAGTGCCGTGCGCAGTCAGAGAGAGTCAGCGCTCAGTTCAATAAGTACACAGGCTATGCTGCAGTTGCAGCCAACCTGTGTCTAGTGATGTCTGCAGTCTGCTCTCTCTAGCTGCTGCTGCGCTGGCCACACGGCACTGCGGCTCTGAGTCTGCACAGTGCACACAGACACACATAGCAGCCCAGCAGGAGCCGAGCTGACGACACAACCTGAGTCTGCAATGCGTGCTGGCCGGGGGGCGGGCCTCCTTGCTCCAAATGGCCACGCTCCCCGCCAGCATACCCTGGCCCCCCTGCCCCTGTTTAAATGGCCACCCCCCCTCCAATGATTGGTGGGCCCCTTAATCAGTAAGGCCTGTAAGCCCATAATGGCGGCCCTGGTGACTACATACTAACATATTATGAAAGAATTGGGGGAGGTCTCTATTTGCTACAGACTCTGGGATTTCCCTTATTCTTACATTATTTCACCTAGATCTGTCTTCTAGATAAAAAACCTTGGTTTTAAACAAAATCTGTCAGGTCAAAAATCCATATAAAATATTTGTTTATTTATATAGCGCTAATAATTCCATAGCACTTAACATACATCAGTAATGCTGTCCCCATTGAGGCTCACAATTTAAACATCCTAGCAGTATGTCTGCAATATGTAACTGATATTTTCTAATTCCTCTGGGTAAGTTCTTTCCATTTATGTATATCTTTTATGTATACTCTCCCCTATCCTCTGTAAACTGCATATAAATAGACTCACTCCATCTGTCAATCACAGCAAGCGATCATTTAGTTCTCTGCTGCACACTCCGCAGGAAATGAATATTCATATAGTGATATCACTGCCCTCCTCTGTAAGTACACAACCAAAGCAATGGAAATCACTCTCATGGGTTGTGGCGGGCTATAGCCTTCTGTCTCTTCTCTCTTTGTATGCAGCAAAACAAACGTTCAAATAAACACACAGAATCAATCACATACGTCACGTCTTCTGCTCAGAGTGACATATAGATAGGATTGCCTTTCCTAAGCTGATCTTTTTAGATATGTGCCTGCTATC
>JARQOC010000002.1:444922967-445025979 GCA_033576535.1 Allobates femoralis
ATCATGTGCCAGGGTGGTTTCGTGTTGCAAGTGCAGCCCGATTTGTGAGGTCAATTCGCCCTTGGAGGGTATGGAGAGAAGCCTCCAGTGTCTGGATAGGCATAGTCTAGCCGCAATTACCGTATTTTTCGCTTTATAAGAAGCACCGGATTATAAGACGCACCCAGATTTTAGAGGTGGAAAATAGGGAAAAAAATATTTATAGCAAAAAATGACTTTGATATGACACTCAGGCCCTGCGACCAGTCACTGTTGGCGTCTGTTTCCTTCGGGATGCAGGTGCACCATGTGAGCAACACCAATGACTTCTGCTCCAGTGTCTGTTGGCGGGGAGACAGACGCCAGCACTGACTGGTCAGAGGGCTGAGTCTCATATCAATGTCACATGGGACATGACTATGCAACTTCTGACAACGTTGGAACTGCTGCAGCATCAGGGGTATGGGTGCGTGCACACGATCAGTATACGCAGCCTTTTGGACGCAGCATCTTGCTGCTGTGTCCAAAATGCTGCGTAGTACAGTACAAGCATAGTGGATGGGATTTGTAGAAATCCCATACTCACTATGCTTCATCCGACTGCAGCATTCTGACAGCTGCGGTGTGGGTTGCCAGCAGTCCGCTCCTTCTCAGCATGTTCATTTCATGCTGTGGAGTTGGAAGCGGCTGCCATTGGGGGACTGCAGGGAGAAGCCGCCCGCACCCGCTGCACATGGTGAGTACAGGGCGGCTGCGGTCTCCCTGCCTCCACATGCGGCTTCACTCATGTCCGGAGGAGCTGCGTCCAACACACAGCTCCTCCCGACCGTGAGCAAATAGCCTTAGTATGGTCTTTATTACTTTTACAAGGGCCAACAAGATGAATGAGATGGGATTTGTTCATGTAGTAGCAATCCCTTTAAGAACTATCACTCCCAGCATGTACTGTAGATCCTATAGCATGCTTGGAGTTCTAGTTAAGCACAATATTGGTAGTGTTAACTTTACTTTATTAGTGGTTATGTTACATATACATGTGCACTCACTTTAATGTGTCCTGCTTTACCATCACCGTGCTGAAATGAAGGAAGTGGCCAGTCTGTATATAAAGATCTGATGTGATGTAATGTATGATGGAGGGCCAAGGAGGGGGGCTGTACACTGCTGAAAAACCATGCTCCAGCCCTGTCTCCTAATTACAAGTCACCACAGAGCTTGACATGTATAGTAGATGCAGGGCCAGGGGAGCTGTTATGCAGGCTGCAGCCCTGCTCTCCATACACTGAAGCTCCTGATCTGCAGACAGAGCTTCCTGGATTTCTGCACTGTGCAGGGCTCAGCAGGAGACATTACAGAGAGCAGAGGGAGTGAGGCACACTGTGACAAGGTAACGATCTCCCTGCTCTGCCCCTATCTTGACATGGAAGTGAATCAGCACAGAGCTCAGTGCTGATTCACTTGCTGCAGCTGCACCCGGCTCCTCAGTTCTCACTATCTGTAGCACTTAATCACCCCAGTACCTGCAGGAGCATTCATGTGTGCTGGCTAAGCAGCTTTTCCTGCTCCCCGTGCTCTCACCTCTCATGCTGTCTTCAGTGCAGAGAGGTGGGTGGAGACTGGGAGCAAGTGAAGTGAATATTTAATTACTTAATGAGCCGGGACACGTGGTGCTCCTGCCGCCTGGATTCTTCAGCAGGGACCATTCCCTGTCACTTCTGTCCCCACTTCACTGCTGTCACCCCCTCCCAAGCAACTGGGGATGATAGAATATTATGTTCCTTTTATAAGACGCACCCCCACTTTCCTCCAAAACTTGGAGGAAAAAAAGTGTGTCTTATAAAAGGAAAAATACGGTAAAATATTGGTTACAATGGGACGGAGCATTCCAGGGATGTCCTCAAGGCTGAGGCCCAGCAGAGCCATGGGTCCGCCAAGGTCAAAGGGAAATCCAACGACCTCGGAGATCAGTGACTCAACTATGTTCCAGAACCCCTGGACCTGGGGGCAGAGGCCACCACACATATTCCATGGAGCCACCTCCAGGCCCCATTTCCAGCACAAGGAGGCCGAGGACCGCTGGATTTTTGCCAGTCGAAGGGGCATCAAGTACCAGTTTAACTGGATTTTCTTCGCCTGTTCCAAATGTAGGATACAAGATGAAAACCTAGAGGTGTGGTTTGCGGCTACCACTGTCACTTTATGAGGTTATAACTCTGGAACGCTTCAGATCCAAGTGTTTCCAACACTGATTTTTCATGACATATTGTAGTAAATTTAGGATGATATTTTCTCCATTTCTTTGACCAAATAGAGTGTTTACATGCAGTGACAGTTCAAAGCCATGATGGGTATAGCCGGCATTGGTCATTAAGGGGTTAAAACACATCATACTTAATTGCACGATATATGTAGATAATTTAGGCTTTGCTGTTACTTGGTTTTTTAACATTTCTTACCTGTAAATCTCACCTTCCACAATTTGTCTTGCACATTGTCCATATGAATTATTCCCAATACTGAAAACTGAGACAACAATGCATATTAATACCTGTCTGAACACAGATTCTGCCTTGTAATTTCATGTGTGTATATTCTAGTGTAGAAGGGAGGCAATGTATTAAGGGGAACCAACCACCAGGATTTAACCACTTGTGAATCAGTGCAGCTGGTGATTGACGTGTGCAGCATGACATCACTATTTGAGGTTATTTTTATTCCTCCCCTGTGGGCTTGTCTTCCTGCTGTAAGGGAGGGGGTTCATCTTACAGCAGGAAGACAAGCCCACAGGGGAGGAATAAAAATAACCTCAAATAGTGATGTCATGCTGCACACGTCAATCACCAGCTGCAGTGATTCACAAGTGGATAAATCCTGGTGGTTGGTTCCCTTTATGATGCCATTTATTCATCGCTGTGATATCTGAAATTCTTCCATTGTAGATAAGATTTGGACACACTAACCTCACGCAGCCATTTATTTATAGGTATACCATAGTGATATCTTACAGCACTGATCCCTTTTTCTCTTATTTCTTACAAAAGTAGTAAAATTGGAGATCAGGTCAGAAGATTATCAGGTAATCTTTATTTCCAATAAGCTTGTATAGAGTAATCATTGCTACAAGTTGTTTTTTGATCATGCCCACAAGTTGTCATATATACTCGAGTATAAGCCGTTTTTCTCAGCACACTTTTTGTGCTGAAAAATGCCCTCTTGGCCCATCCTAGTGTCAGCCTTATTTGCTTAAGGGGGGCGGCGACCTGGGCTGGAGCAGCACGTGGGCCCAATCATTAGGCTAATGTAATATTCACTGACTTCCAGTTGTCCCTCACTTAAGCACAGAAGACTGTGCTGAGAGGTGGGCGAGGAGAGTGACGCATATGACATTACACTTAGTATACACCCTCTCCCCCCTCAACTGTATATGGCCCCCATGCTGCCACACACAAAAAAAAATAAACAATTTAACTCGCCTGTCCCTCACTTCCTTGCATCAGCGCGATGTCCTCCTCTCTGTCCCAGGCATCTGATCATGTGAGCGGTGCAACACAGTGACATCATCACTGCGCGCACTGCTCACATGATCGGATGCCCAAGACAGACAGGCGATCATCGCGCTGATGCAAGGAAGTGAGGGACAGGCGAGTTAAATTGTTTATTTTTTTTTGTGTGTGGCAGCATGGGGGCCATATACAGTGATGAGGGGGGGCTATATATCATGATGAGGCGCCATACACCAGAATGGGTGGCTGTGTACCAGGATAGGGGGGCCTACATACCGTGATGAGGGGTTGCATATACCAGTATGGGGACAGATATAACATGATATGGAGCCATGTACCAGGATGGAGAATGAGGGCAATGTACCAGGCTGTGGGGGTTGCTTTATTTACCATCCTCGAGTCAATACGTTTTCTCACTTTTTTGTGGAAAAATATTTGGGTTGGCTTAACCTCAAGTATATATGGTATTAGTGTAAAAAACGAAAACTACAAAAAGAAGATTTCCAGCCTAATCAAATACTACTAATCAGATATACAATATGCTTGCAAAATTTGCTCCTAGCACTTAATGAGGTTATCCAGGAATAAATTATTTTTTTGCCATGAGATGAAAAACAACAGTTAGCAGCTACCTGCCTGTTCTATTCAGTGCCGGCTCATAGCCATCAGTGACCACTCCTGCCAGCGTTTCAGCTACTCCACATTACCATGGCAGCTCTTGTTCTTCCGGGCTCCTACACTGCTGGGGTGTGACTGCCAGCGTGACGCACTCAACAGAGAAGAGCGGAAGAGAAGCTGGGGCTCTTTGCCCATGATGTCAGCAGAAGTGGCGGAATATCCAGCACGAGTGGCCTGTCGCGGCTCTGTGCGAGCAGAAATCTGCGTGGGTAGAGGTCATTGCAGTTAGTTGCCCGTTAGTTTTTAGGCCCATAGTAAAAAAATTGATATATCCCGATATCCTAGCGTATGAAGCGACCTATAGGCATATAAAAGGCTGGCATGTTCAGGACAGGGAATGTGTGGCTGGTCTAGGCATCCGTACTTAGAACGTGAATGTGTAATATGTGAAACCAGCTTAAAGGCCGCTTCACATGCTAGGATATTGTTAACGATATCTTTGAAACGTCACAGATTTGTGAACGTTCTAACGATATCGTTAGTGCATCCTTGCGTGTAAACGAACGATGTAGGATGCAAAAATCATTGGAATGGTCATCATAAAAATGTGATCCTGACCTCAAATCTTTTGTTCATCGTCCAATTAAGGAACTGTGAAGAAGCCACATCGTTCAGTGTGACACCTTTTTGAACGATCTCATTCAAAAATATCCTATTCTTGCCGCTTTAAAAGATCGTTAGTCCTTGCTCTCCTATTTTACTGCTGCGTTGCCGAATGGGATATTGTTAATGATATCCTTATGTGTGACAACGCACTAACGATGTCGGAACGATCACTGTCACGTGATCGTTCTAAGGATATCGTTAACGATATCCTAGCGTATAATGCCACCTTTACACAAAGCTTTTTGATGATCAGACTTTAATTACCTCCTTCATTATCTGTCAAAATAAGGGAGTGGGCTCTTCCACAAGACACTTGCAAAACCCGTGTAGTCTGTGGCTTGTCCAGTGGTAAGGGGACAGGTGATGGCTCCAGAATGTATTCATAACCCTTAGCTTTAAAGAAAGAAACATCATTAAACAAACCTTATATACAGTGACATAATGGAGAAATGGATGAGGAGTATAAATCAACAACTTGTCCATCATACAAGCATATGCAAAAATTCTATGAAATTATTACAAAAAGTGGGAAAACTCTTTAAGGAAAGTGCAAAGTAGGTGTAAGGAGACCTATAGACCACGCAATGCTCCTCTGGCTAGGAAAATAAATATTCTCTTCAGAGAGGAAGAGGAGAGGGACTCTAGTGTCACCATAGGATGAGATGCCAAACCAGACATTCTATTTGCACTGAACAGCTCCCCTTCAATGTATAGTACCCATGGATCACCTCCTATTCAAATGGACCCCCACCAATTGATATGAGCAATCTATTCCATGGATAGGTATTCAATATCAAACAACTAAAGATCCCATTAAATGCGGGATTATCTACACAATGTAATAACCTGCTGATGCACCCTAACATCAAACAAGCACAACAAGCCTATTTTATCTCCAACAGTCTAAAGCTAGCCATAGTTGGTGCCAGTGCAAAAGGAGAAAATGCCAAGCATGATTGAGAGCACACTACTCAAAATATATAGAAATCTAAATTTTTTTGTAGAAAAAGCACACCAATTAAAAACATAGAAAACATACTAAATATACCTGTGTAATAAGCCATACACCATAGAACAATCAATAATGAACATTGCATGTTGCAAAATAGGCCACATCAAAGACCATAAATTCAATATATAATGAAAACGAAAAAATTAATAAAGGGGCCCAGTGACTACACATGCAATACAAGTATGGTGAGAGTTTAGGGAAGCCTGAGTTAAAAGAGCTAATCCAAATGGTACATCACTGTATACATGTGCTAGCCAAATCACTCTAAGGGTCTCAGAAATGGGAAAATATTACATAAGCTAAATTAGCAATACCAGATTGAGGGTAACCTAAAAAGATCGGATAAATAGAAAGGAAATGAAGCATGCCAAGTACTTAGCCAATAAAGATAACCCGAGTGGTCATCAGTGGAAAAGTGTGCGGCCCAGGCAAAAGATCAATGTGCTACATAAAGCACTAATGGCATGGGCACAGGGTCCAACGTGCATCGCCGCACACGACCGGTTTTGTCAAGGAAGGCATGTCAGGGAAGTCATTGTTATCATTAGTAGAGTATTACCAATGGTGTCAGACCACGTAACCGATATGGTGACTGAGTCAGGTGGGTCCAGCTCCAGCACCAACAGCGGGCCCCCCGCACAGAATCACACTTTCAAACTGTACCATCATTGCGGATGTCGACACAGTTGAGCAATGGTGAAAGGAGAGATCTCCTACCTCCTTCATCATTTGCTATTTGTATTTGACAAAAAAAATAATTATTTTATTTACATAGCGCTAAACATTCTGCAGCACTTTACAATTCAGAGGGGACATGTACAGACAATATAAGACATTGCAGAGGAACAAAAAAAGCAACGGATACCAAGAGGATTGAGGTTTCTGCTCAAAAACTTACAATCTATGAGGAAATAGGGGAGGCACAAAAGGTAAATGGTAAAAAGTGCCATTATATGGTCCAGCCATCAATATAATAAATAGGGGATTCATATGAGGCTGCATGAACCAGTCACCAGATAGCACTTTATCTGTACTTGTACAGATTCTATTAAGTGCATGGAGGGTGCAGCCATATAATACAAGAGACCAGATTTGGAAAAGAGCAGAATGGTAATAGTCAGGTGACGCGATAGGCTAGTGTAACAGTACCATTACACACAGAGATATATTGCTTGCAACTCACGGGTTGCAGGGAAATCATGGACACATTGTTCCATTTCTACACGGCAACAAAATAGAACAATGTGTCCATGATTTCACTGCAACCCGTGCATTGCAAGCAATATATCTGTGTGTAACGGTACCTTAAAGAGATGCGTTTTTAAGGCTCGTTTAAAACTATGTGTGTTGGGAATTAATTGAATTGTTCTTGGTAGAGATCTGACTGTTCTGCGCAGCGAGCATGATAACGTCACTTCATCGAGCCTATTGTGCAGAGCTGCTAAAACAGAACTTCAGAATGCTCCCCACCGAGACAAACATAGTATTTACTTATTTTAAGTCTGTCTGTACACAGTGGCCATAATACTGCATGGAGAACTATGGGCTGTGCATTGCACTATATTGGGGTACATTATACTGTACAGAGGACTGTCGGTTGTGCATTATGCTATTTGGAGGACTATGGTGGTGCAGAAGCATTATTTAAACTAGATAGTGGCCCGATTCTAACGCATCGGGTATTCTAGAATACCTTGTAAACAGGAGTGAACGGTGTCACACTGACTGACAGCCTTGTACACAGGAATGAAGGATGTCACACTGACTGACAGCCTTGTAGACAGAAGTGAAGTTCGTCACACTGACTGACAGCCTTGTAGATAGGAGTAAAGGACGTCACACTGACTGACAGCCTTGTAGACAGGAGTGAAATTCGTCACACTGACTGACTGCCTTGTAGATAGGAGTAAAGGACGTCACACTGACTGACAGCCTTGTAGACAGGAGTGAAATTCGTCACACTGACTGACTGCCTTGTAGATAGGAGTAAAGGACGTCACACTGACTGACAGCCTTGTAGACAGGAGTGATTTTCGTCACACTGACAGCCTTGTACACAGGAATGAAGGATGTCACACTGACTGACAGCCTTGTACACAGGAGTGAAGTTTGTCACACTGACTGACAGCCTTGTATACAGAAGTAAACAACGTAAACAACGTCACACAGACTGACAGCCTTGTAGACAGGAATAAAGGACGTTCCACTGACTGACAGACCTAATAGACAGGAGTAAAATGCGTCACAATGACTGACAGACCTTATAGACAAGACTAAAATGCGTCACAATGACTGACAAACCTTGAAGACAGGAGTAAACTGAGTCACAGTGACTGACACACCTGAGAGAAGTAAACTGCGTCACACCGACTGACAGACAGAAATAAACTGTGTCACAATGGCTGACAGACCTTCCAAACAGGAGTAAACTGCCTCACACTAAGCGCGGCAGTTCAAATTGCGTGCCAATATCGCAATTTGCAAACCGCGATGCTCATTGGTGGCCACGGCTAGCGGCGACCAATGAGAGACTTGACAGTTTGAATGCCGCTCCTCTGATTGGTCGCCGCCAGCCGCAGTGATCAATCAGAATAGCGGCGTGCTGCACGGTTTGACTTCTGCTCCTCTGATTGGTCGCCGGGTTCAGCGCCGACCAATCAGAGGAGCGGCGCGCGCCATATTTAAAATTCTTTTCAAAGTATTTTAAATATGGCGCCTTGGCGCGCACCGCCCCTCTGATTGGTCGCCGCGGTCGACCAATCAGAGACACGGAATTCAAACCGCGCGCCAAGCCGCGCTACTTCTCTGTTTGGTCTACGCGGCTTTTATACAGTGCAGATAAGTGTGGAGGCTAATATATTATACTGTATGTAAGCCCATTGCATGTAGGGCCGTGAGAGTCACAATTGGGGATTAAACTGTGTTGGGGGGGTCACCATACCAGGGTAGTTGAGGAAAGGTTCAGTAGGGTCATCACACTGCACATGTGGAGAGTACAGTGGAAAAATTCACTGTGGGGGCATCATACAGTGCATTTTTGTTTGCATTATACTTTATGGGTGCAATTAAAGGGGAATCTAGGGGCTTCAATAAGTAAAGAGTTACTTTGAAAGGGCTGAAAAATTGTGAAATACTCTCCTATTTAATTTGGGGGGGCCTCAATTAGAACTTCTGCTATGTGGCACCATGCTTTCGATGTACGCCCCCGGTTGGTGCAAAAATTTTATATTGAAACTGTTTTAAAGGGGTCTTCTGATTTTGGAAAACAAAAATGCGCTTAACTCAACCTTCTCGATTCCTGTGCTGAATCTCCGCCACTGCACAAGAGTCTGCTATTGTCTGCACCACTGACGCCATGTTGACAGCGCTTCAGCCAATAAGTGTGCCCAGTGGCTCATGCCATTAATTCAGACAGAGCCACTAAGCTAACCGATTGACGTGCAGATGACATGATGTCGATGTGGCAAATAATAAAAGACACTTGAAGAAGAGGTGGAGAGTTGGTGCTGGACCTGGGGAGGGAGAGTTCAGCTCAATTTTTGTTTTAAAAACTGCAGCAGGGAGAAAGGTAAGAGAGAATGGTTTCAGAAACCAGAAAATCATCATTCATCCTAATCTATTAACTTACCGTATATACTCGTGTATAAGCCGACCCGTGTATAAGCCGACCCCCGTACTTTTGCCCCCAAAACCTGGGAAAATCTATTGACTCGCGTATAAGCCGAGGGTGGACCCCAGCACAGGTATACAGCCCCCAGCAGTGGTATACAGGCCCCAGCAGTATGATATACAGCAGCCCCCAGTGGTATATACAGCAGCCCCAGTGGTATTGCAGCCCCTATATACAGCAGCCCCAGTGGTATTGCAGCCCCAGTGGTGTATACAGCAGCCCCTATATACAGCAGCCCCAGTGGTATTGCAGCCCCAGTGGTGTATACAGCAGCCCCTATATACAGCAGCCCAGTGGTATTGCAGCCCCAGTGGTATTGCAGCCCCTATATACAGCAGCCCCAGTGGTATTGCAGCCCCAGTGGTATTGCAGCCCCTATATACAGCAGCCCCAGTGGTATTGCAGCCCCAGTGGTATTGCAGCCCCTATATACAGCAGCCCCAGTGGTATTGCAGCCCCAGTGGTGTATACAGCAGCCCCAGTGGTATTGCAGCCCCTGTATACAGCAGCCCCAGTGGTATTGCAGCCCCAGTGGTGTATACAGCAGCCCCTATATACAGCAGCCCCAGTGGTATTGCAGCCCCAGTGGTATTGCAGCCCCTGTATACAGCAGCCCCAGTGGTATTGCAGCCCCAGTGGTGTATACAGCAGCCCCTATATACAGCAGCCCCAGTGGTATTGCAGCCCAAGTGGTATTGCAGCCCCTATATACAGCAGCCCCAGTGCGGTATACAGCAGCCCCAGAGGGGTATACAGCAGCCCCAGAGGGGTATATAGCAGCCCCAGAGGGGTATACAGCAGCCCCAGAGCTGTATACAGCAGCCCCAGAGCTGTATACAGCAGCCCCAGAGGGGTATACAGCAGCCCCAGAGGGGTATATAGCAGCCCCAGAGGGGTATATAGCAGCCCCAGAGGGGTATACAGCAGCCCCAGAGGGGTATACAGCAGCCCCAGAGGGGTATATAGCAGCCCCAGAGGGGTATACAGCAGCCCCAGAGGGGTATACAGCAGCCCCAGAGGGGTATACAGCAGCCCCAGAGGGGTATATAGCAGCCCCAGAGGGGTATACAGCAGCCCCAGAGCTGTATACAGCAGCCCCAGAGGGGTATATAGCAGCCCCAGAGGGGTATACAGCAGCCCCAGAGGGGTATACAGCAGCCCCAGAGGGGTATATAAGCAGCCCCAGAGGGGTATACAGCAGCCCCAGAGGGGTATATAGCAGCCCCAGAGGGGTATACAGCAGCCCCAGAGGGGTATACAGCAGCCCCAGAGGGGTATACAGCAGCCCCAGAGGGGTATACAGCAGCCCCAGAGGGGTATATAGCAGCCCCAGAGGGTATACAGCAGCCCCAGAGGTATACAGCAGCCCCAGAGGGGTATACAGCAGCCCCAGAGGGGTATACAGCAGCCCCAGAGGGGTATACAGCAGCCCGAGAGGGGTATACAACAGCCCCAGAGGGGTATACAGCAGCCCCAGAGGGGGCAGAGGGTATACAGCAGCCCCAGAGGGGTATACAGCAGCCCCAGAGGGGTATTTAGCAGCCCCAGAGGGGTATACAGCAGCCCCCGCTGTATACAGCAGCCCCCGCTGTATACAGCGGTACCCGGCTGTATACAGCCCTCCCCCTGGTATACCGGGCCCCCCCTGTGGCAACCTGTAAAGGAAGCGATGATTATACTTATCGGGTCGCTGTCGCCGACGCCGCCGCTCTGTCACCGTCAGTCACCGCGCTCCTTCCCGTCTTCATGCTTCCTTCACGGGCGCACAGAAAATGACGTCATTTCCTGTGCGACGGTGAAGGAAGCATGAAGACCAGGAGGAGCGCGGTGACGGACGGTGACAGAGCGGCGGCATCGGCGACAGCGACCCGATAAGTATAATCATCGCTTCCTTTACAGGTTGCCACAGGGGGGGCCCGGTATACCACGGGGGGGGGGCTGTATACAGCCGGGTATATATTTTTTTTTTTTATGATTACCGTATATACTCGTGTATAAGCCGAGGGGGGACTTTTCAGCACATTTTTTGTGCTGAAAAACTCGGCTTATACACGAGTATATACGGTAATAGGACTGGCAGCTATTCACAGATAAATATGTCTATGTACTTATGTTCTTGCTAGCACATACAGGCATTATTACTAGGCCACTCAGTGCGACATATGTTCTTCTATAAGTGACTGAATGCTTATCTTTATCACGACATAGCATAATAATGATGAGGAGGAAAATGCTTACTCCGATCCCGTCGGCTTCTATGGAATCCTATTTGTGAATCCTTATTTAATCCCATTCCCCACACTTTTGTGACATCGGTTGTCTTGGACGATAACAGTGTAAAGCCGTAACCACAGGCTGCAGAGGAGATCTGAAAAACGATACAATGGAGAATACACAGATATATCTGGACATCTGAAGTCTATAAAACCTTATTCACAAGAACAGGGTGTTCTAAAATAGACATTTTTATTTGCCCTTGTTAGATTTTTTTTTCAACAGTTTTTTTAAAAAAAAATTTCATCATAATAAATATTTTGTACTCCACGCTTAAGGGATAAGCATCAAAGGAAGATTCAGTAAGTTCAGTAGTGTTGCCAGCAGCAGCCACATACTCAACATCTACCATGGTAGTCCGGCGAAAAGGAAAGATAACAATTAGAACACAAATGTAGTCCTAAATAATAGGGTCATAACACTGATCGCTTTTGCAATGCAGGTGGGATGTGCTGATGACATTACATCCTCACCCAGCCGCTGAGTACATGATCGATTTATTGCATGGCATCATTTGCGCTGTTCATTTATGATGTAGTAGTACGTGGTGCTGGATGACCTCTGTAATAACAATCTAAAATAAGATTGCATATCCTCCAGAATAACTAATTTGTAGACACAGTGCACCACCACACCGGGTCTATGCACACAGCTTTTCTATGTACATGAACCCCAACCGGCAAAAAAAGTAGATTTTACCATAAAATCTGTTTCTCGTTAATCTTTATTTGGGGACACAGAACCCTGGGACAGTCTGCTGCCACCTGGAGGCTGACACTGATAATACCCAACTCCTCCCCAGCTGACTATACTTCACCTGCTGGTCCCTAACCTACTCAGTTTAGTGAAAAAGCAGTAAGTGAAGCTAAATACAGTAAAGGTAATGTAAATGAATGACAAGTGAAAGCCTGAGTGACTGCTAAATGTAAAATCTTCCTGCCCAGGATTGCATCAGCCAAAGCAAAGGTATAACCCCTGGAAAATGTAGAAAAAGTACATACAGATGCCCAGGTAGCTGCATTACAAAGCTGCAGGGTCACGACAGGATGACAAACCGCCTACGAAGCCACTCTGCTCGCAAAGAGCGCGCCTTGACACTAAACGCCATGTTCTTCAATATGAGAGAGAAAGAGAGAGAGGGGTTGAGAAAGGGGGAGAGAAAGGGGGAGAGGGAGGGAGTGAGTAAGAGGGATAGAGAGGAGGAGAGAGGGAGAGAGAGGCAGAGGCGCTTTGGAAGTGGTCTGATCCCAGTGGAACCCATTTGGCAGGACAAATAGGGAACCAGAACGCTTAGGGCCGCTTTACACACACCAACTTCTGTGACCAACTTCTGAACAGATCTCTGGTTGCAGTGAAACCATGGACACATTGCTCCATTTTGTGGCTGTGTACAAATGGAACAATGTGTCCATGATTTCACTGCAACCAGAGATTGGGTCAGAAGTTGGTCACAGAAGTTGGTGTAAAGCGGCCCTAAAAGAGGTGGTAGTGGACAAATTATAACATAACAAAGTATTCACTGATCTCAGGGAGACCAGTTCAAGAAAACACTGCGGGCAGCCGGCTAAAGCACTCAACACAGTGAATTCCTAGGCCTATTGCCCCCTGGGAATTTAGAATATGCAAATAGAGTCTGTGGAGCCTCGTTTAGGAGTCTTAACACAGGATTATAACATAAGGCCCAGACCCACATCTAGACGATGCAGTCCCTTCTCTATCGGATGAGATGGAGAGGGGCAACAAGAAGGCAAGACAATGGTTTTATCAAGGTAAAAAGCAGAAATAAGATTAGGGAGAAAAGTCAAAACCAGCGTTAACACCAACCTATCTTGATGAAGACCAAGGTAGGGAGCAGGGTGGGTAAAAATCAATGTTTTTTTTAAAAAAAATCAGATTTTTTTTTATTTAAATGGGATTTTTTTTATTTAAATCGGATTTTTTTCAATAAACTGCTTTTTGAGGAAAATATTTTACCATCCAAAGGTTCTTCCATCATGAGATAAAGCTGAGTTGTTTAACTCAGTAGAATAAAGGCTGTATATGTGTAACATTCACAATGCCATGCTCTTCCAGAGGTTTCTGTAGGATTAGTGGACAGTTTTCTCCTATATTATCACAGACGCTCGCTTTACTTACGCAGTTCTCAAAACTAAATTTGACTTCGCAGAGGTCCCAGCCTCTTCTTCACGGCAAAAATGTTACAACATGAACAGAGTTGAGAAAAAGACCTTAATCCTATTGTTCTACAAACCTATGAATACAGAATCAACCCCTTCAGTGCCAAGTCCAAGAAGTTAAGACAATATGTTTCTGATTGTTTGGAGTGGAATAGATCTGCACAACACAAGAAGAATGTGAATCTAAGTGTGAGGAGGAGGAAGGGCAAGCAGACAAGAAAATGAAAGTGAAACTTTGAGCACAATACTGCAGCATAGCCACAGACAGCCAAGTCTGGATCTGTTTGTGTGTACGATCTGAGGTTTATTACATTCTTTCCTTATAATGGCAGCAGGCCGTAAAAGAGACCCAGTTTGGGAATATTTTAATGAAGCTCCTTCGCCTATCGGTAAGGCAGGCATGCGTGCAAAATGCAAACGATGCAACAAAGAGATGCAAGGCCTGGTGGCGCGAATGAGGCAACATCATGAGAAGTGCGGTGATGAAGATGACCAAAGAAACACTTCTGAACAGGCAGGATCTTCAGGTTGGTAAACATTTTTATTGAATCCTATTTCTAAAGACTGAACTGTCATGTGTGAGAAAAATTATATTTCTTATTATTACTGCATGTTACTGTCATTTGGTACAGTTATGAAGAAAAACAAATATTCCTTTTGGGGCAGGGGCAGTGATGTGTTGTGTACAATAAGCAGAAATTGTATAATAAACAATAAAATAACAGCATTGACTTTTTTTGTTTAGGGGAATTCATGGATTCTGGAAACTATCCACCTCCAAGATCACCATCATCCTGTTCTACAGTTTCAGAGTTATCCATCCAGGATAGTGCTTCATTAGCAGCAGCATCATCATCAGACACCCACAGCCACTTATCACCATCACCCAAAAGGAAGAAAAAACCTTTACCTCCTGGAACCACCATAGATAGGTTTGTGATAAGAACTAGCAGATTAGAAAAAGAGTTGATTGATGAAAAAATTGCCCAGTTTATTTATGCAACGAACTCTTCTTTCCGTCTGATTGAGAACCCACATTTCATTAATATGGTTCAGTCACTGAGACCAGGATACAGTCCACCCAGCAGAGCTGATGTTGCAGGGAAACTGCTGGATCAAGTATATGACAGAGAAATGGAGCAATGTGCAACAGCTCTGGAGGGTAAAATTGTTAACCTAAGTATTGATGGGTGGAGTAATGTCCACAATGATCCTATTGTATGTGCTTGTATAACAACAGAAGAAGGTAAAGTCTTCCTTGCACAAACAACTGATACGTCAGGAAATGCACACACAGCAGAATACTTACAAGAAGTGGCAGTAAAAGCTATAACGACATATGAACAAAAATTCAAATGTCTAGTACGCAGTTTGGTCACTGACAATGCTGCAAACGTATCCAAGATGAGAAGAGATTTAGAAGAGCAGGGAGGGAATACAAAGCTGCTAATAACATATGGTTGCAGTGCTCATTTGCTGCACCTCTTAGCCAAAGACTTAAGTGTTCCAGAAATAAAGGCTAATGTTGTTGAAATTGCTAAATACTTCCGTAATAATCATTTTGCTGCAGCAGCTCTGAAAAGGATGGGTGGAACCAAGCTAACGCTCCCACAAGATGTTGGATGGAACTCTGTGGTGGACTGTTTTGAGCAGTATATCAAAAACTGGTCTATTCTGATGACACTTTGTGGAAGAAAATCGAGATAAAATAGATGGCACTGTCACGGCCAAAATCCTCAACATTGGGCTTAAGAGAAATGTTGAACATATGCTGAGCTTCCTGAAACCCATCTCTCAAGCTTTAAACAAAATACAGAAAAATAGCTGTTTTATTGCGGATGCTGTTGAAATTTGGAAGGAACTGAGTGAACACTTAAAAACAGAACTACACATGGACAGAACTAAATTACAAGCAGTAAACAAACGAATGGGACAAGCACGGACTCCAGCTCATTTTTTGGCAAATATTGTCAATATCCAATATCAGGGTCAAAACCTAAGCGCTGAGGAAGGGGAGTTAGCTATGACATGGGTATCCAGCAATCATCCATCTTTAACCCCTTCATGACCCAGCCTATTTTGACCCTAAAGACCTTGGCCTTTTTTGCAATTCTGACCAGTGTCCCTTTATGAGGTTATAACTCAGGAACGCTTCAACCGATCCTAGCGATTCTGAGATTGTTTTTTCGTGACATATTGGGCTTCATGCTAGTGTTAAATTTAAGTCGATAATTTTTGCGTTTATTTGTGAAAAAATCAAAAATATGGCAAAAATTTTGAAAATTTCACAATTTTCACATTTTTAATTTTTTTTTCTGATAAACAAGAGAGATATGTGACAGAAAAAAGTTATTAAATAATATTTCCCACATGTCTACTTCACATCAGCACAATTTTGGAAAAAAAAAATTTTTTGTTAGGACGTTATAAGAGTTCAAAGTTCATGAGCAATTTTTCATTTTTCAACCAAAATTTACAAAACCATTTTTTTTAGTGACCACATCACATTTGAAGTCCTTTTGAGGGGTGTACATGACAGAAAACACCCAAAAGTGACACCATTCCAAAAACTGCACCCCTCAAGCTACTCAAAACTACATTCGAGAAGATTATTAACCCTTCAGGTGCTTCACAGGAACTAAAGCAAAGTGGAAACAAAAAATGGATATTTTAATTTTTTTATCAAAAATGTTCTTTTAGCCTCAATTCTTTCATTTTCACATGGGCAACAGGATAAAATGGATCTTAAAATGTGTTGTGCAAATTCTCCCGAGTACATCGATACCTCATATGTGGTCATAAACCACTGTTTGGGCGCACGGCAGGGCTCAGAAGTGAAGGAGCGCAATTTGACTTTTGGAGCTAATTTTACATTCAAAAAGTGAAATTGCGCTCCTTCCCTTCTGACCCCTGCCGTGCGCCCAAACAGTGGTTTATGACCACATATGAGGTATCGGTGTACTCAGGAGAAATTGCCCAACAAATTTTAGGATGAATTTTATGCTGTTGCCATGTGAAAACGAAAAAATTTAGGCTAAAAGAAAATTTTTGTGAAAAAAAAAGTACTATTTCATTTTCACAGATCAATTTGTAAAGCACCTGGGGGTTCAATATGCTCACTACCCATCTAGATATGTTCCCTGGGGGGTCTAGTTTCCAAAATGGGGTCACTTGTGGGGGAGCTCCAATGTTTAGGCACGCAGGGGCTCTCCAAACGCGACATGGTGTCCGCTAACAATTTGAATAAAAATCAGCTCAAATTGTTAGCTGTAACCATGTTGTGTTTAGTGAGCCCCTGTGTGCCTAAACATTGGGGCTCCCCCACAAGTGACCCCATTTTGGAAACTAGACCCCCCAAGGAACGTATCTAGATGCATAGTGAGCACTTTGAACCCCCAGGTGCTTCACAAATTCATCCATAAAAATGAAAAAGCACTTTTTTTTCCACAAAAAAATTCTTTTTTCATTATTATGGATCAATTTGTGAAGCACCTGGGGGTTGAAAGTGCTCACTATGCATCTAGATACGTTCCTTTGGGGGTCTAGTTTCCAAAATGGGGTCACTTGTGGGGGAGCTCCAATGTGGAGACGCACAGGGGCTCTCCAAACGCGACATGGTGTCCGCTAACAATTTGAATGCAAAATGAGCTCAAACTGTTAGCGGACACCATGTTGCGTTTGGAGAGCCCCTGTGCGTCTCCACATAGGAGCTCATCCACAAGTGACCCCATTTTGGAAACTAGACCCCCAAGGGAACGTATCTAGATGCATAGTGAGCACTTTGAACCCCCAGGTGCTTCACAAATTAATCTGTAAAAATGAAAAAGCCCTTTTTTTTCCACAAAAATTTCTTTTTTCATTATTACGGACCAATTTTGTGAAGCACCTGGGGGTTCAAAGTGCTCACTATGCAGCTAGATATGTTCCCTGGGGGGTCTAGTTTCCAAAATGGGGTCACTTGTGGGGGAGCTCCAATGTGGAGACGCACAGGGGCTCTCCAAACGCGACATGGTGTCCGCTAACAATTTGAATGCAAAATGAGCTCAAACTGTTAGCGGACACCATGTTGCGTTTGGAGAGCCCCTGTGCGTCTCCACATAGGAGCTCATCCACAAGTGACCCCATTTTGGAAACTAGACCCCCAAGGGAACGTATCTAGATGCATAGTGAGCACTTTGAACCCCCAGGTGCTTCACAAATTAATCTGTAAAAATGAAAAAGCCCTTTTTTTTCCACAAAAATTTCTTTTTTCATTATTACGGACCAATTTTGTGAAGCACCTGGGGGTTCAAAGTGCTCACTATGCAGCTAGATATGTTCCCTGGGGGGTCTAGTTTCCAAAATGGGGTCACTTGTGGGGGAGCTCCAATGTGGAGACGCATAGGGGCTCTCCAAACACGACATGGTGTCCGCTAACAATTTGAATGCAAAATGAGCTCAAATTGTTAGCGGACACCATGTCGCGTTTGGTGAGCCCCTGTGTGCCTAAACATTGGGGCTCCGCAACAAGTGACCCCATTTTGGAAACTAGACCCCCCAGGGAACGTATCTAGATGCATAGTGAGTACTTTGAACCCCCAGGTGCTTCACAAATTCATCCATAAAAATGAAAAAGCACTTTTTTTTCCACAAAAATTTCTTTTTTCATTATTACGGACCAATTTGTGAAGCACCTGGGGGTTCAAAGTGCTCACTATGCAGCTAGATATGTTCCCTGGGGGGTTTAGTTTCCAAAATGGGGTCACTTGTGGGGGAGCTCCAATGTTTAGGCACACAGGGGCTCTCCATATGCGACATGGTGTCCGCTAACAATTGGAATTGTTAGCGGACACCATGTCACGTTTGGTGAGCCCCTGTGTGCCTAAACATTGGGGCTCCCCCACAAGTGACCCCATTTTGTAAACTAGACACCCCAAGGAATGTATCTAGATGCATAGTGTGCACTTTGAACCTCCAGGTGCTTCACAAATTGATCTGTAAAAATGAAAAAATAACTTTTTTTGTGGAAAAAAAGTACTTTTTTATTTTTATGGATCAATTTGTGAAGCACTTGGGGGTTCAAAGTGCTCACTATGCATCTAGGTACGTTCCTTGGGGGGTCTAGTTTCCAAAATGGGGTCACTTGTGGGGGAGCTCCAATGTGTAGGCACACAGGGGCTCTCCATACGCAACCTGGTGTTTGCCAACAATTGGAATTGTTAGCGGACACCAGGTCGCGTATGGAGAGCCCCTGTGTGCCTAAACATTGGAGCTCCCCCACAAGTGACCCCATTTTGGAAACTAGACCCCCCAGGGAACATATCTAGATGCACAGTGAGCACTTTGAACCACCATGTGCTTCACAAATTGAGACGTATAAATGAATAAAGAAACTTTATGTGAAAAAACATACTAGTCTAGTAGTTGCAATTCGCAGCATAGGGAACCCATGGGGCTCTGTCATATTTTTGGTCCAGCCAGGTACAACTTGGCAGCTACGGACTGCCACCAGCCCCCAGCTGCTTCGTCATACCTGGCTGGAACCAAAAATACAACGAAGCCTATTTTTTTTTTATTTCTAGAATTATTTCTAGAAAAAAAATGACATAGGGCTCCGCCATATTTTTGGTCCAGCCAGGTACAACTTGGCAGCTACGGACTGCCACCAGGCCCCAGCTGCCTCGTCATACCTGGCTGGAACCAAAAATACAGCGAAGCCTATTTTTTTTTTTATTTCTAGAAATATTTTTAGAAAAAAAATGACATAGGGCTCCGCCATATTTTTGGTCCAGCCAGGTACAACTTGGCAGCTACGGACTGCCACCAGGCCCCAGCTGCCTCGTCATACCTGGCTGGAACCAAAAATACAGCGAAGCCTATTTTTTTTTTTATTTCTAGAAATATTTCTAGAAAAAAAATGACATAGGGCTCCGCCATATTTTTGGTCCAGCCAGGTACAACTTGGCAGCTACGGACTGCCACCAGCCCCCAGCTGCCTCGTCATACCTGGCTGGAACCAAAAATACAGCGAAGCCTATTTTTTTTTTTATTTCTAGAAATATTTTTAGAAAAAAAATGACATAGGGCTCCGCCATATTTTTGGTCCAGCCAGGTACAACTTGGCAGCTACGGACTGCCACCAGGCCCCAGCTGCCTCGTCATACCTGGCTGGAACCAAAAATACAGCGAAGCCTATTTTTTTTTTTTATTTCTAGAAATATTTCTAGAAAAAAAATGACCTAGGGCTCTGCCATATTTTTGGTCCAGCCAGGTACAACTTGGCAGCTACGGACTGCCACCAGCCCCCAGCTGCCTCGTCATACCTGGCTGGAACCAAAAATACAGCGAAGCCTATTTTTTTTTTATTTCTAGAAATATTTCTAGAAAAAAAATGACATAGGGCTCCGCCATATTTTTGGTCCAGCCAGGTACAACTTGGCAGCTACGGACTGCCACCAGCCCCCAGCTGCCTCGTCATACCTGGCTGGAACCAAAAATACAGCGAAGCCTATTTTTTTTTTATTTCTAGAAATATTTCTAGAAAAAAAATGACATAGGGCTCCGCCATATTTTTGGTCCAGCCAGGTACAACTTGGCAGCTACGGACTGCCACCCACCCCCAGCTGCCTCGTCATACCTGGCTGGAACCAAAAATACAGCGAAGCCTATTTTTTTTTTATTTCTAGAAATATTTCTAGAAAAAAAAATTACGTGGGGCTCCGCCATATTTTTGGTCCAGCCAGGTACAACTAGGCAGCTGGGGGCTGGAATCCTCAGCATAGAGAGGCCCAAGCGTTCTGGGCCCCCCATGCTGCGAATTGCAGCCCGCAGCCGCCCCAGAAAATGGCGCATTCATTGAAGCGCCATTTTCTGGCGCTGTACCCACGCTCTTCCAGTTGCCCTGGTGCCGGTGGCTAACTGGGTAATAAAGGGGTTAATGCCAGCTTTTTATTGGCAGCTGGCACTAAGCCCGAGATTCATAATATAGGGCCAATGTTAGACCCGCCATTAGGAATCTCTAGTACAGTAAATAGTCAATAAATACACACAGAGAAAAATCTTTTTATTTGAAAAAAAAACAGACACAATTCGGACTCCATCTTTATTATAAAAAGATCCGACGTAGTCCACAACGAAGGTCCCACGACGCTCGATCGCTCCGACGTAGTCCATAACGAAGGTCCCACGACGTTTGTCTCCGACGTAGTCCACAACGAAGGTCCCACGACTCTCGATCACCTTTGCTTTCAGATCGCTACTCTGGAGCCCGATCCGCCAGCATGGTGATCGAGCTGCAGAAAGTGATCTGACACCCCGGGCGCAGTGACCCATTATGTGCATCACTGCGCCTGGACTGCCAGATCACTTTCCGCAGCTCGATCCCCATGCATGGGGATCGAGCTGCGGAAAGCGATCTGGCAGCACAGGCGCATTGACCCACTATGTGCATCACTGTGTCCGGGCTGTCAGATTGCTTTCTGCAGCTCGATGCCCATGCAGGGAGATCGGGCTGCAGAGCAGCGATCTAAGAGCCTGGGCGCAGTGACCCACTATGTACATCACTGCGCCTGGGCTGCCAGATCGCTTTCCGCAGCTCGATCCCCATGCATGGGGATCGAGCTGCGGAAAGCGATCTGGCAGCACAGGCGCATTGACCCACTATGTGCATCACTGCGTCGGGCTGTCAGATTGCTTTCTGCAGTTCGATGCCCATGCAGGGAGATCGGGCTGCAGAGCAGCGATCTAAGAGCCTGGGCGCAGTGACCCACTATGTGCATCACTGCGCCTGGGCTGCCAGATCGCTTTCCGCAGCTCGATCCCCATGCATGGGGATCGAGCTGCGGAAAGCGATCTGGCAGCACAGGCGCATTGACCCACTATGTGCATCACTGCGTCCGGGCTGTCAGATTGCTTTCTGCAGCTCGATGCCCATGCAGGGAGATCGGGCTGCAGAGCAGCAATCTAAGAGCCTGGGCGCAGTGACCCACTATGTGCAGCACTGCGCCCGGGCTGTTAGATAGCTTTCTGCAGCTCGATCCCCATGCATGGGGATCGAGCTGCGGAAAGCGATCTGGCAGCCCAGGCGCAGTGATGCACATAGTGGGTCACTGCGCCCGGGGTGTCAGATCACTTTCTGCAGCTAGATCCTCAGAATCCAGCTGTAGGAAGTGATCTGACAGATCCAGTACAGTGATCCACAGTGATCACATAATGGTCACTGTGGATCACTGTGCTGGATCTGTCAGATCACTTCCTACAGCTGGATCCTCAGGATCCAGCTGTAGAAAGTGATCTGACAGATCCAGTACAGTGATCCACAGTGATCACATAATGGTCACTGTGGATCACTGTGCTGGATCTGTCAGATCACTTCCTACAGCTGGATCCTCAGGATCCAGCTGTAGAAAGTGATCTGACAGATCCAGTACAGTGATCCACAGTGATCACATAATGGTCACTGTGGATCACTGTGCTGGATCTGTCAGATCACTTCCTACAGCTGGATCCTCAGGATCCAGCTGTAGAAAGTGATCTGACAGATCCAGTACAGTGATCCACAGTGATCACATAATGGTCACTGTGGATCACTGTGCTGGATCTGTCAGATCACTTCCTACAGCTGGATCCTCAGGATCTAGCTGTAGAAGTCATCTGACAGCTCCAGCACAGAGCTGTCAGATCGCGGAAGCGGCCGGGAGAAGAGGAGGAGGAGCGGGACGCAGCCGTGCACCGGGTGCAGGATGGAGCGTGATCGCCGGAGGGGTGAGTGGGAGAAGCGATCGCCGCTCCGGTGGTCGGGGGGGGCAGGCAGGGGGAAGAGGGGGGGTGACAGGGGATGGGGGGGCACTCACAGGAAGCGGGGGCAGGCAGGAGCAGGCGGGCGGCAGGAAGAGGAAGCCCGCGGTAGGGACAGGAAGCGGGCGCAGGGACAGGAAGCGGGGGGGGGGGTAAGAAAGATGAAGAGGGGGCAGGATAGAGAGGTGGGGGACAGGGGGGCACTTAGAGGATGCCAGGGTAGCAGATCGGAGGGTAGGGAGAGCAGGGGCAGGCAGGGAAGCATGACAGGCGCGGTGATTTTCACTTTCACTTTTGAGCGCCAATCACCGCGCCTGTAGCCGGGGGGGTGGGGGTGGGGGCAAATCGACCCCCCATGGGGTGTTGTACAACACCCCATGTACCTGCAGGCCGAATGACAGGTCAGTGAGACCCTCACTCGGCCTGCAGGAGCCCGATCAATCCATGGCCCACCCCCTGGGCCAAGGGTCGGGAACGAACTTGTTTCCATGGCCCAAACGGTGGGCCAAGGGTCGTGAAGGGGTTAATGCCAACTATAATAAACTTCAGAACTAAGGGGGAACCATTCAAGAAATATATGTTTGCTGAAAATATTTTAAGGAAGGTCACAGCAGTAAACTGTTGGAAGTCACTTAAGCGCTTGGATTTAGAGACTGTTCAAGTAATGATTTCACTTTTAACAGCAGTAGCTTCTTCTGCAGGCGTTGAAAGAATATTCTCTTCCTTTGGACTCATTCATTCTAAATTGAGAAATCGGTTGGGACCCAATAAAGCAGGAAAGCTTGTTTTTCTTTTCCAGATTATGAATAGGAACAAAGAAGATGATGATGAAGATGACGACAAGTGAGCTACAGAGGACAGCAGGGACAGTAGTATTTAAGTTTTTCATGTGTCGGCTGGGCTGACAGTCTAAGTTTCTTAAAATATATATATATTTTGTTTAGCCAAATTAGTTAACAAACATGGATGTTTGTTTAAGCAAATAACTAATGCTGTAATGTTGTTATTGTTTCAGTTGATTAAATCTATTTAAATTGTTATTAAGGTCAGGATTATTTTTCTCCTTCCTAAGTACAACAGAACAGTGGTGTCCAAATATGAATGATTAACCCATTAAACTGGGGAGAAAAAAGTAATATAAAAAGTGATTCTAAAAATCTTCATCTACTTGCATGTTAACCCCTTAACGACCTAGGACGTTGTGCAACGTCCTGTGTTTCTGCCTGTTAACGACCCAGGACGTTGCACAACGTCCTGGCAGATTTGAGCTGCTGCAGCTCCTGTGAGTGGGGTCGCTCAGGTGTCACAGATGCTGCTGCTCTGTGACAACCTGTAGATGACCCCACAGGGGGTGGATTAACCCCCCCATGCCCAGGACCCCCTCCGATCGGCAGTGTAAAAGTGAAACTGCCGATCGGAGGAAATCATAGGGATTCACCCCTCCAGATCTGATTGGAGCTCTCCAATCAGATCTGGAGGGGCGGATCGGCAAGTGCCTACCCCTCCTCAGCCCCCTCCAGCTCCAGGACTGTCCAGGGGGCCCCCCCGTTCCCCCCAGCCCACCCGCCCCCCTCTATTATAATGTATCTGCCGGCGGGCTGCACCCACGTGCGCCCGCCGGCAACACTGCCTGGTCCCCTGCTCCAGTGCTCCCCCCCAGGCTGCCCCCACCTCCGGGCCCTGTGCCTGGCCCCCCCCTCACCTCCTGCGGCGGGCTGCACACTTCGGTGCACCCGCCGCTGTGGCCGCCCTGCCGCCGCTGCTGCAGCTCCTCCTTCTCTGCCCGGCCCGCCGGTCTGTGGCCCCGCCTCCTCTCCCGGCCTCCTCCTGCTCATCGGTGGAACGAGGGAGGTAAGTATGTATGTATGTATGTGTATGTATGCATGTATGTATGTATGTATCTATGCATGTATGTATGCATGTATGTATCTATGCATGTATGTATGTATGTGTGTGTATGTATCTATGTATGTATGTGTGTATGTATGTATGTATGTATGTGTATGTATCTATGTATGTATGTATGTGTCTATGTATGTATGTATATGTATGTATGTATGTATGTATCTATGTATGTATGTATGTATGTGTATGTATCTATGTATGTATGTGTGTGTATGTATGTATGTATGTATGTGTATGTATGTATGTATGTGTATGTATGTATGTGTATGTATCTATGTATGTATGTATGAATGAATGAATTGATGGTGGGTGAATGGATAGGGGGTGCATGCGTGGACGTGAGCGTACATGAGCGTGCGTGGACGTGAGTGTGCGTAGACGTGTGCGTGCGTAGACGTGTGCGTGCGTAGACGTGTGCGTGCGTAGACGTGTGCGTGTGTGGACGTGTGCGTGCATAGATGTGTGTGTGCATAGACGTGTGCGTGCGTGGATGTGTGCATAGATGGATGTGTGCATAGACGTGTGCGTGTGTGGACATGTGTGTGGACGTGTGCGTGCATAGATGTGTGTGTGCATAGACGTGTGCGTGCGTGGATGATGGGTGCATAGGTGGATGGATGGGTGCAACAAGGGATCAGGTGTCCTCTTGTTGTAGTCTCTGGGATCATAGTCATGGTGCACTGTATGACAGGTCATTGTCATACAGTGCACCATAACTCTGACCCCAGAGACTGTAGGAAGAGGACACTTCATCCCTTGCTGAAGTCTCTGGATTGACCAGAGGCGATCGAGCGTCGTGGGACCTTCGTTGTGGACTACGTCGGAGGCGATCGAGCGTCGTGGGACCTTCGTTGTGGACTACGTCGGATCTTTATAATAAAGATGGAGTCCGAATTTTGTTTGTGTTTTTTTTTCAAATAAAAAGATTTTTCTCTGTGTGTATTTTCTGACTATTTACCAGAGATTCCTAATGGCGGGTCTAACATTGGCCCTATATTATGAATCTCGGGCTTAGTGCCAGCTGACAATAAAAAGCTGGCATTAACCCCTTTATTACCCAGTTTGCCACCGGCACCAGGGCAACTGGAAGAGCATGGGTACAGCGCCAGAAAATGGCGCTTCAATGAATGCGCCATTTTCTGGGGCGGCTGCGGGCTGCAATTCGCAGCATGGGGGGCCCAGAACGCTTGGGCCTCTCCATGCTGCGGATTCCAGCCCCCAGCTGCCTAGTTGTACCTGGCTGGACCAAAAATATGGCGGAGCCCCACGCCATTTTTTTCTAGAATTAGTCCTAGAAAAAAAAATAAAAATGGGCTTTGCTCTATTTTTGGTTGCCAGCCAGGTACAATGAGGCAGCTGGGGGTTGCTGGCAGTCCGTAGCTGCCAAGTTGTACCTGGCTGGACCAAAAATATGGCGGAGCCCTACACCATTTTTTTTCTGGAATTAGTCCTAGAAAAAAAATAAAAATGGGCGTCGCTGTATTTAGATGCATAGTGAACACTTTGAACCCCCAGGTGCTTCACAAATTGATCCGTAAAAATGAAAAAAGAAAATTTGTGTGAAAACAAATGTACTTTTTCCTTATTACGAATCAATTTGTGAAGCACCTGGGGGTTCAAAGTGTTCACTATGCATCTAGATGCATTCCTTGGGGGGTCTAGTTTCCAAAATGGGGTCACTTGTGCGGGAGCTCCAATGTTTAGGCACACAGGGGCTCTCCATACACGACATGGTGTCCACTAACGATTCCAATAGTTAGCGGACACCATGTTGCGTATGGAGAGCCCCTGTGTGCCTAAACATTGGAGCTCCCCCACAAGTGACCCCATTTTGGAAACTAGACCCCCCAAGGAACATATCTAGATGCATAGTGAGCACTTTGAACCCCCAGGTGCTCCACAAATTGATCCGTAATAATGAAAAAAGAAAATTTGTGTGAAAACAAATGTACTTTTTCCTTCTTACGGATCAATTTGTGAAGCATCTGGGGGTTCAAAGTGCTCACTATGCATCTAGATGCATTCCTTGGGGGGTCTAGTTTCCAAAATGGGGTCACTTGTGGGGGAGCTCCAATGTTTAGGCACACAGGGGCTCTCCAAACGCGACATGGTGTCCGCTAACAATTGAAGCTAATTTTTCAGTCAAATTGTTAGCGGACACCATGTCGCATTTGGAGAGCCCCTGTGTGCCTAAACATTGGAGCTCCCTCACAAGTGACCCCATTTTGGAAACTAGACCCCCCAGGGAACTTATCTAGATAGGTGGTGAGCATTTTGAACCCCCAGGTGCTTGACAAATTCATCCATAAAAATGAAAAAACACTTTTTTTTCCATAAAAATTTTCTTTTTTCATTTTTACAGATTAATTTGTGAAGCACTGGGGCATTCAAAATGCTCACCACCCATCTAGATAAGTTCCCTGGGGGGTCTAGTTTCCAAAATGGGGTCACTTGTGAGGGATCTCCAATGTTTAGGCACACAGGGGCTCTCCAAACGCGACACGGTGTCCGCTAACAATTGAATCTAATTTTTCAGTCAAATTGTTAGCGGACACCATGTCGCGTTTGGAGAGCCCCTGTGTGCCTAAACATTGGAGCTCCCTCACAAGTGACCCCATTTTGGAAACTAGACCCCCAAGGAACTTATCTAGATAGGGGGTGAGCATTTTGAACCCCCAGGTACTTGACAAATTCATCCGTTAAAAATGAAAAAACACTTTTTTTTCCATAAAAATTTTCTTTTTTCATTTTTACAGATTAATTTGTGAAGCACTGGGGCATTCAAAATGCTCACCACCCATCTAGATAAGTTCCCTGGGGGGTCTACTTTCCAAAATGGGGTGATTTGTGGGGGAGCTCCAATGTTTAGGCACACAGGGGCTCTCCAAGCGCAACATGGTGTCCGCTAACAATTTGACTGAAAAATCAGCTCAAATTGTTAGCGGACACCATGTCGCGTTTGGAGAGCCCCTGTGTGCCTACACATTGGAGCTCCCCCACACGTGACCCCATTTTGGAAACTAGACCCCCCAGGGAACATATCTAGATGGGTGGTGAGGATTTTAAACCCCCAGGTGCTTCAAAAATTCATCCGTAAAAATGAAAAAGTACTTTTATTTCCATAAAAATTTTCTTTCTTCATTTTTACAGATTAATTTGTGAAGCACTGGGGTATCCAAAATGCTCACCACCCATCTAGATAAGTTCCCTGGGGGGTCTAGTTTCCAAAATGGGGTTACTTGTGGGGGAGCTCCAATGTTTAGGCACACAGGGGCTCTCCAAATGCAACATGGTGTCCGCTAACAATTTGACTGAAAAATCAGCTCAAATTGTTAGCGGACACCATGTCGCGTTTGGAGAGCACCTGTGTGCCTACACAATGGAGCTCCCCCATAAGTGACCCCAATTTGGAAACTAGACCCCCCAGGGAACTTATCTAGATGGGTGGTGAGCATTTTGAACCCCCAGGTGCTTCACAAATTCATCCGTAAAAATGAAAAAGTACTTTTTTTTCTACAAAATTTTTCTTTTAGCCTACATTTTTTCATTTTCACATGGGGAACAGGATAAAATGAATCCTAAAAATTGTTGGGCAATTTCTCCTGAGTACATCGATATCTCATATGTGGTCATGAGCCACTCTTTGGGCGCACGGCAGGGCTCAGAAGGGAAGGAGCGCCACTTCACTTTTTGAATGGAAAATTAGCTCCAAAAGTCAAATTGCGCTCCCTCCCTTCTGAGCCCTGCCGTGAGCCCAAAGAGTGGCTTATGACCACATATGAGATATCGATGTACTCAGGAGAAATTGCCCAACAATTTTTAGGATCCATTTTATCCTGTTCCCCATGTGAAAATGAAAGAATTGAGGCTAAAAGAACATTTTTGTTGGAAAAATTAAAATGACCATTTTTTCCTGCCACTTTGCTTTAGTTCCCGTGAAGCACCTGAAGGGTTAATAATCTTCTTGAAGGTAGTTTTGAGTAGCTTGAGGGGTGCAGTTTTTGGAATGGTGTCACTTTTGGGTGTTTTCTGTCATGTACACCCCTCAAAGGGACTTCAAATGTGATGTGGTCACTAAAAAAAATGGCTTTGTAAATTTTGCTGGAAAAATGAAAAAATGTTGATGAACTTTGAACCCTTATAACGTCCGAACAAAAATTTTTTTTTTTTTCCAAAATTGTGCTGATGTAAAGTAGACAAGTGGGAAATGTTATTTATTAACTATTTTGTGTCACATACCTCTCTGGTTTAGCAGAATAAAAATTCATAATTTGAAAATTGCTAAATTTTCAAACATTTTGCCAAATTTTTAATTTTTTCACAAATAATCGCAAAAATTATCAACCTAAATTTAATACTAACATGAAGCCCAATATGTCACGAAAAAACAATCTCAGAATCACTAGGATCGGTTGAAGCGTTCCAGAGATATTACCTCATAAAGGGACACTGGTCAGAATTGACAAAAATGGCCTGGTCATTAAGGTCAAAATAGGCCGGGGGGTGAAGGGGTTAAAGTAGCAAGAACTAGTTTAGGTAGCAACTTTGATTTAAATCACTGATTTAAATCAAGCCTTACTGACTAGTGATTTCAATCATGATTTAAATCAGTTAGATTTAAATCAAATCCACCCTGGTAGGGAGTACAGCAGGAAAAGCACCACTAACTCAGAAACCCTTCTAATGGATGTGATGTGTATAAGAAAAGCCACTTTTTGAGACACTAGAAGCATCAGAATCCACCCGATAAGCTCAAAGACAGAAAACTGGAGACCCTCCAAAACAAGATTAAGATCCTAAGATTCTAGGGGTGGCCGATAAGGGAGTCTGATATGTGCCACGCTCTGGAAAAAAGTTTTGATTTGGGGTACCGTTGCCAAATCCTTTTGAAACAATACCTGCCCCTAAGGCTGGTTTCACACTACGTATTTTGCAAATCCGATGCTGTCAGATAAAAATCAGAGAGCATCAGACCGATTTGGGCCCCCATGCAAAATGAGCATTGATTTTATGATTTACACCGTAATAGTAACTACGATATATGGCTTTGGCTATGTGAGCGTTAACTTGTTTTATAATATAACAACATAGAGCTATATTACGTTTTACGCCCCCTGTTCGCTTTCAAATATATTTTTTATTCTTTCAGACTAAAAAGTCTGTCTATTAAATATTGAGATAGTATTTGCTGGAGATGTCTGAATCGGTTTTCACTTAATATAGTTTGTTACTTGGTTTGTGAATCGCTGCATCTGGTTTTGCAACTAGATATGCTTTTATTACTGCGACTATCGGCAGCGGCCATTGTAAGATATAAATCTCGTAGTTCTTGCTATTTTTTGAACTTTATGTAATTTAATACTGTCTGTTACCACTGTTAATCTTAAATTATGTGTTATATGTACATTTGATAAGTGTTAACCATCTTTGGTTTTGAATTAAGTTCACCTGGGAGACCTTGTAGTTACCACCCATAAAGAGGTGGTGTCAGTGATCCCTCATAGAGCCAGTAGAAGCGGAAGTTTCCGTGAAACGGTTGCCGTCGCCACCAGCCTCTCCCTGCCCACGAGCACAATCCTTGTAACATGAAAGCACGATGAATAAAGCCGGATTTACTTAAGAAGCACGCGTGCCGCTCTTCTTTCTGGATATGTATTTGCTATGTAATATCAGTGTTGGCCCCCAGGTGGCAGCAGACTTTCCCTGGTTTCGTATCCCCAATGAAGCGAGAAACATATTTCTTCATATTCAGTCATAACTTTTTCTGTTGTATTTCCTATGCACATTTATATTATGGACAGAAAGGATTATTCATTGACTAAAGAAAACTATTTCAAACTGATGAAATGCATTTGGTGCCATATGGAGTCACGTACATACGGTAACTCAGGAATGTCATGTTTGGAGGGAGCACTTTACCTTTTCATCCACATCGAGCCTATAGGGAGTCAGCTGGTATTGTTTAGGCTTTTTCCTTCCAGTATCAGGTACTACAAAGCTTGGGATGCCCAACGCTCCGGTGTGAGAGAAGCCCCATACAAAAACCCAGTCTTTTCTTCTAATTTTGTTTCCAACGTACTGAAAGGTGGGAAGGTCATTGCCTTGTTTGCTTCTCCCCGCAGCCATTGCCAAGTGGCGCACCAATATGAACTTTGGCTTCAAGATGTTCAAGCCGAAAAGTAATGATGAAGGCCGCATTGTACCATAAACCTGGAGAAACAACATGCAGAGTATTAGTGATCTACAGGTAAAGTGATCTTAGGCCCCTTTCACATCAGTGGTATTTTCAAATCGCGGCAGATGCGGTGAAAAAAACGCATCTGCCGCGATTATCGCATAACCGCTACACTTGTGGCAAGCCCCATGCAATGTCTATGGGGCTTGCGGTAAGGGTGCGGCAGGTGCGGCAAGTGCAGTTTCGGCACTTGCGGCAGGTGCGGCCGCAAAAAAAAAACGCTGCTTGCAACGTTTTTTTTCGCGGCCGCACCTGCCGCAAGTGCCGAAACCGCACTTGCCGCACCCTTACCGCAAGCCCCATAGACATTGCATGGGGCTTGCCGCAAGTGTAGCGGTTATGCGGTAATCGCGGCAGATGCGTTTTTTCACCGCATCTGCCGCGATTTGAAAATACCGCTGATGTGAAAGGGCCCTTAGGCCAGGTTCACATTTGCGTTTGTGTCTGCATCCAGAGGCCATGCAGACGCAAACGCATTGCGAACTCAGCCATACTGATGTGAACGCAGCAGTGAATCTCCGCATGCGTTCACATCGGTACAATGCCCGGCCAGCCAATCAGCGATCTCGGTGGCAGCCAGGAGGTGGAGATCAGTGACAGAGATCTCCTCCTCCTGACCGCCGCCGTGATCCCTGATTAGCCACCGGGAGTGATTTCAATGAGATCGGCGGCGTTCTCCTGCGCTGTCATGCGGAGGACACTGCAGATCCACTGAGATCCATGCATTGTTTGTGTGCTTGTGGGCACTTGCTGATAAAACAAGCGCCCTCCGAACGCATGAAAAATGCAAAAGGCTGCGTTTAGAGGGTGGCGGATGGCGCACAAATTATGCGCATCCAAATGCAACCGCAACCGAACGCAGCCATACACAGCTACTATGCGTTTCCATGTTAAACATAGGAACGCAGTGCGCACGTGTTTGGCTGCATTCTGTTACGCTGTGTTCCGAACGCAAATGAGAAACCAGCCTTAATCTACAGCAGTGGCCCCTTGGGGGACAAAGTCCTCGGGGCCCCTCTTGTTTTCAGTATTCACTCCTCAACTTCCAAGAACTTTCTATTTTCCGGTAGACAGAGCTGCACTTGGTCTTGTTGTTCTGCAGTACAAGCTGTAGTCTTTATCACCACCATTTCGGCTTCCATTACAACTTTCAGAGTCTTAATTATTCCATTTTTTGGGAGGGGGCAATGGGATAGTTTTTTTTTTTGTGGGGGGGGGAGGGGATGGGGGGGCAAATCAACCCCTTCCCCATAAGATAATAGAGCAATTCTAACATGTCAATTTTTTCCCTGTATTGACTATTTGGGATCAATATTCTATTTTGATAGTTTGGGCAGTTTGGCATGAGCCAGTGATAAATAACAAGTATGCAAATTTTCTTGTTTTTATTATTTCCGTTACTGTAAAAGTGGAACTTTTTTTTAAATACATAGATCTAGATTGTTACTCTAGAATGCATACTACAATACTGTCTAATGATAATACACTGCAGTATTACAGGTGTATAGACACTGCAGAGAGGTCCCTGGCATCCCGTAATCATGTTGCAACAGGAGTCAATGGCAATCAGAAGGGACAACGTTCCGTATTTTCACCCACTTTAATGCCTCAATGATGAATAAGAGACACCTAAGAGGTTAAACTGTTGCGATCAGGGCTTCTAGCTCTGTGGAACTGCTGTTAAAGGGAATCAGTCGGCAGGTTTTTAATGATGTGATGTAGGCAAAGAGACCCTAAATGCAATGATGTGTTACTTAGATTACTGGCTGCAGGTTCTGACACAATAAGCGTCATTAGATTGGGCTACCCCCACCCACACCAGGCTCTCTATGTACAATGTCTATAGACAGCGAGTTGCTAATCACAGCAGGGGATCAGCTGACCTAGTCTAGCAATTATAATCTCCTGAAGCTAAAACAAACATTGCAAATAAATAGCAGGGCCCTTGATAAGAGAGGCATCACTGATGTCTGATAGTCAACCCCTACAGCATACTGTCTTCAGATTACAGCTCTAGTACAGGGCACACATGCCAATGTCATGGTTAATGGTCACATTGCCAGCTCCACCATCAATATTGATGATCCTGCCACTATCAGGGGGCTTTAACCCTGAATTATCCTGGCAATTATAACAAACCTCTAATTAAATAACCCTGCCCCTGAGAACAGTCCTGTGATCAGAGAACAGGACTGCACCATCAGCTGTAATGCCCCTCCGCAGTTCCCATGTGCACGGATAGAGGCGGCCATGTGCTCCTCCTACACTCACCATAGGTCACTACGCCGCTAGCTGTGCTGACACATGCTGTCCGCCATCCGCTACACGCGCTGCAGGTTCACTGCACAGGACACCGGCATGGGCGCAGCCATTTTGCTGACCTCCCCTAGAAAACTACAAATCCCGGCATGCAGTAGGAACAAGTCAGGGGTCGTGTCATAGGATGCAGCGACACTACGGCAGGGAGCCAGGCTCAGGCTGCTTCTTTGTGGCGGTGACGTAGCTCACGGACGGACTGTACCACCTCGCAGTGGAGGGGATATATTCTCATTATTTGCAGGAATATAACATTTCTCTTGTTTCAGTTGCAGGTGGTCATTGAAATGTCAACGGTTTGGGAAAGATTTATCAAATCAAGAAAGAACATTGCCCCCAGCAACCTATTCAGTTACTGATTTAATTTGTCAAAGGAGCAGTGAAAATGAACCGCGGCCTATCCAGTCTTTACTGCAGAAACCCCCTTGTGCTTGGTTGCAGCCTGTAAACAGGAGCATTGTGGCATCATATAGTGTGGGCTGTCATGTGTCCCATGCAAGTGTATGGGCACAGGCTGATTCCGTCTTCTGTACTGCCATGTGGCATATAAAAATGGTTCTCCCGCCAGGGCAGTGGGCCACTCTGGAACTCAAGCATTCAGTTCTCTTGGGGGATGTCACAGTGGCTCACCCGCCTCCGTGGGCCCGACGTGAGAATCAAATAGGGGAATTAATTTGTGACGACACCCCTGGTATTCAGCAATTAGGTGGGACGGTTCAGATCCACTGGGGCGGTAGGTGACGCATCAGAGTTATCGCTCTCCACGGGTAGAGTGAGGCCCGAGGGCAGTTATAAAGTCAATGTCAGCGCAGGGCAGGTGACACAGTAATTCAAGAACACAGCAGGGGGCAATTTCCACAGTTTACTCACAGTTCTTGGTTTCATCAACCAGCCGGGTGCTGTTGTCGAGCCCCAGGCTTTGGGGTACTCAGGTATCAGGCTCAAAGGGGTTAACTGTGTCACGGGGGAGTGTTGGCCACACCTGATGCCGTGTCCTGGGGGACTTCTTTGAAAGGGATATATTTACAGGGGATGCTATATACAGTTTGTCGTGACGCCCCCTGTAGTTTCTGGTGAGGTGTCACCAGTGCCGCCACAGTCCGCCGGAAGTAGATGGTAATGCAGCAAGTTGGCAAAGTCCTCTACAGGTAGGGCTGGACCTCCGGGGCAGCGTTCCTGTTTGGGGAACAAGTTCATTCACAGGAAATACAGACAGAGTAAAGTCACTTTTCCTTCGGGTACTTTACTCTTCACTTGCATTGGCATAATACAAAATTACAGTTCAGTACTTCTGATATGCCCTCTGGTCCTGTTTGTAGCCGGATTCAGGCAAGCGCAGCTGTCCCCTGCACAATGGTGCTTCACAGGGGACAGCTCCCTGGTGCTGAAATTCAGCATAGCTCACGCTGAACTTCAGCCGCAGGTGTCCTGTTCTCGGATCCTCCAGGATCGGGGCAATGCGGCCCCATAGACTCCCATGTTAGGGAGTGCCGGATTGCCCCGGATCCGGGAGGATCCAATTAAGGCAGATTTTTTTGCCATGGACACAAATGTGTCCGGGAGCAAAATCCGAATACATCCAGATCCTACCGGACAGATGGAAACCGGATGACAGATAGCTGCCGTCCGGCCCCATAGGGCTACACTACAGTAAAATCAAGTCCGGAGCTGTCAGGTTTACCCTGGACAGCCCCGGATCGGATTTAACTGAGTTGTGAAACCGGCCTTAACTGGGGTTGGGGTACCCCACCTCTGGCTAAGGTGCAGTACCTCTATGGCGACTGGACCCTTAGGGTACTGTTACACTTCGCAATGTGGCGGCACTGCGTCCAGGAGGCCACAAAGGGAACTGCAGCCAGGCAGGTAGGACATTGTTAAACACTAACACCCTCACAGCCCACACAACCCACGTGTCAGAGAAGGTTACATCCAGCCCTGAGATTAGAGACTATATGAGATCGGAGGGGTGGTGGATTTAGAGGAGTGGGTTGGGCACACCAGAGGTCAGGTGACTGACAGTATATAGTGAGGGGGAGGAGTGAAGGAGTTGAGTAGGCCACAGTGAGCTGAGATGCAAAGACCAGAAGCAGGCCAGAGAACAGCAGCAGGTTGAGCTGAAGCTGAGCAGTAGAGAGCCACACTGCCTGGAAGAGTGAAGACAGACGGAGCGCAGAATCTGTACTGAGCCAGTGCGAGCCAGAGGAGAGAGAAAAGCCCATCCAGAGTCAGATCCCCAGGAGTGTGAGAGAGCCGAGAGGGACGGTGTAACCCGGGGCCCTAGAAACACAGCTAAAGCAACCAACTGCAGGCGGAGAAGCCCTCCTATAATACCAGAAGGAACAGAGAGAAGGAGCCTGGTAGGGCCTCGTGCTGAGGACTACTGGAGGCTGGGCTAAAGTAGAGTGTGGGCTCTAAAGGGGACCGTAGTTTACCCGACATCCCCAGACAATACGACGGGGGATCTTAGTTCCAGATTGAGATCCCTAACCCAAAGGACAGGCAGCTCAGTGACGTACTAGGACTCACAGAAGCCAGAGTCACCGCCATACTGTCCAGTGTCGCACAACATAGAGAAAGAGAATGCAACAGCCCGGAAAGGGACACTAAAGACTGTGTGAGGGGTCATAGGGAGAGAGGCCTGGCTGCAGAAGCAGAAAGAACCCGTGAACTTGAACTGTGTACCAACTGCAAATGACTTGTAAACTGCTTGAATGAAACAACGAGTAAAGCTTTGGAAAACTCTGAATTGCCTCTCTTGTCAGTCTCTATCTGCAGACCATTCCTCCCTACAGAGCCAGCCCGTCAGCACCAGCCGAGGAGGGGAGATCCCTGCAGTGCCTGCAAGTAAGTGTGCTACAACTACACACACAAGAGACTTTAACCCTTACTGCCCCGGGGGATACAGTTCTTCCCACTGGAACTATACCATCTCCGCTGCCACTCCATCACCCCCGGAGGTTCTGCAGCAGCGGCGGCCCCATCACTGGCCGCACCAAGTGGGTGGCGTCACCCGTGACATTTCCCTTGTAAATAATTCCCCTTCATTGCCGAGCCAGGGACACGGTCCGGACCAAGCCACCTGTGACATCCCCACTACTGTCCGGTCCGGCACCGAGTACCCCAGTCCCGTGGGGCCCGACAACCACATTGAAAGCAATTTCACTGGCAATTTGCTGGTTGCAGAGAAATCATGAACACATTGCTCCATTTGTACACAGCAACAAAATAGAACAATGTGTCCATGATTTCACTGCAACCAGCAAATTGCCAGTGAAATTGCCTAGCAGTATTGCTGTGTGTGAAGGTACGTTAACGGTACCCTTAGGAGTGCCACACAAGTGATTTGGTCATAGGCTGACTCCATCTTCTGTACTGCCTGAGGCAAATGATATGGTGCCTCTCCCAACAGCACTATATAAACCTGCAGCAGATAATCACAATTCTGTCATTGGTTTTTATGTTTTGTCTTTTACAGCATTTATTGTACAATAAATATGAGCTGCCATGAGGCTCTCCAGGTCAGTGGGATTGTGTGGGCCTCAAACTTATAAAGATTTTTATTTTTGTGTTAAAAAAAAAATTCAGGACTTTGTAAGGCTGGTTTCACACTGCAGTTTTTTCCCTGATCAGGTTCCATCCAGTTTGTGTGCCAAAACCAGGAGAGGAACTTACAGAGAAAAACTAAAATTGAAAGATTGACACCTGTTCTGAGTTTTGGAGACACTCCTTGTTTTGGCACACAAACCTGATCGAACCTGATCAGGGAAAAAACTGCAGTGTGAAACCAGCCTAGAGAAAGAAAACTTGTCTCCATTTTCTGAGACCTGTAATGTTTTTATTTTTCAGTTCATGGAGCTATATGAGGACAGAGGCCACTCTATGAGCCAAGCCACAAAGGCCTGTTCACAATACTCGGCTGGCAGGGTAACTTGTGCCATGGTGCCCAGCCATCAAGCCACAGGGCCAATGGAAGCCTGAAGGCATCCATCAGCAACCTCACCTCTGATGGTGGGGTTACACGTCCCGATATCGGCGCGATATCGGAGGCAACGCCGCGGGAGCGCGCATTTTTTGAGCGCTTTTCCCGATATCGCATCGCCGGTTTACACGCTGCGATATCGGGAAACAACGTCCCTCCGATGTGTACGCCCACCAACCCAGTAACGACCATTTAACATGGGAGTTAATGGGTGAGGTGCAAGTACGCATCGGAATTGGGCTGTCACACGCAGCGATCCTGCTACAACGGCCATGCGATATCGGGGAGTTGAATAGCTCTGCTATTCAACTCCGATATCGTTTTGGCATCGTTCCAGGATCGCGTTGTACGCTCAAACCGTACAACGCGCACAACGATATCGGCTCCAACTCGCGACCCACGTGACTTTTTGTCGGAGTTGGGTCGGAGTTGGACGCCGATATCGCGGCGTGTAAACCCACCATCAAGGCCATTGTCAGAGATTGACTGTGCCATCTAAATTATAAAGACCAAAGATCGGACCTCAACTGCAGTCACATGTGGAGAGACACCACCACCTTTTGGGAATAAAGCCAGAGGCACACTGCTGTAGATTGGTGTGAGGATGGCATCGCACTGCCTGGACCGGCCGTCAGCTCTCCTGACCTGAGTGTGACAACTTCATGTATTTCTATGCAGCTAATACGCTCAGGTCAGGAGAGCCAACAGCCAGTCCAGACAATTCGATGCCATCCTCGCGCGAGTCATATAGCAATGTTATTCCAGCTGATCCCTTGAAAATGGATCTTTTATATACAAGTGTGAAAGACAATTTCTCATCCAGTAAAAGGTTCTTCCTTTCACACAGTATCCAATTCAGGATGTCCCAATTTTTTCCATATACAAATGGGATAGGTATCATTATAGATTTTGTTTCTCCCTCGCTGAGGCCAGATATCCCATGTATGATGTCTTCTTGTAAAGTGCTCTATTAGGCTGGCTTCACACCACGGCAGAGTCCGGTCTGGGGCTGTCAGGATGAACCTGACAGCCCTGGACCGGATCAGCACATAGAACCGGAGGGCCAAATGTGCCCTCCGGTTCGATGTGCAGCCGGACGCAGCTGCTGCTGCTGATGAATTAGGACCGTGGCTTGTGGGGAGCTAGCCGCAGTCCTGAAATAACAGCGGCATGCAACCGCCGGTGTCCCGTTCCCGGATCCTCCCGGACCAGGGAAATCCGGCCCCATAGGCTCCCATGTTAGGGAGCGCCGGATTGCCCCGGATCCGGGATGATCCAGGAGAATCCGGGATACTGCAATTTGGGGAGATTTTTCTCCCCGGACACAAAAATGTTGCAAGCAACGTTTTTGTGTACAGTGAGAAAAATCTGATTTCTCCCGGATTCTTCCGGAGAGATGGAAACCGGATGGCAGAGAGCTGCCATCCGGCTCCATCCGGCCCCATAGGATACTATGGGGCCAAAATCCGGTCCAGGGCTGTCTGGTTTACACCAGACAGCCCCGGACCGGACTCTGCCGTGGCGTGAAGCCAGCCTTAGAAAGTGGGTGAGTGACATTCTGCATCAAATCTGCATGCCTGTCCTGAAGCAAGCAAAGCCTATAACAGTTCTGAAGTCCTGTGCCCACATTGCATATTTTATTCTTGCGTATGGTGCAGAATACAGATGGAGAAAAATCTGCAGTTCGGCAATTATTGATCCATTTTTTACAGCGTTTTTCAGCTTTACAGTTATTGATCTCATTCTAAAATATACAACTTTAAAAAAGGCACCAAAAACATTATATGTTTTTGCCAATTTTTTTCTGCAAAGCGGATGCACAATATTCTGCACCAAATACACGGTGTGGGCATGAGGTCTTAATTCCATACATCAGCAATACTGTCTCCATTGGGGCTTACAATCTAAACATCCCATCAGTTTGTCTGTGAAGTGAGGGAGGAAACCAGAGTTATTCCATACAAACTCCTTGCAGATGTTGTCTTTGGTGGGATTTGATCCCAGAACCTCAGTACTGTAAAGTAACAGTGTTAACGACTGAGCTACCATGCTTCCTGAGAGCATGGAGGAAATTTATTAAGCTATATGGGTGAAAAGTGGCAAAAATACTAATTTTTCACTACTAAAAATTAAGTGGGATTTTGCGGAAGGGGCAACACATTTGCTGAAGTTAACACAAGAAATTGTCATTAAGTATAGCATGACTCTACATTAGTCGAAAAGCTTGCAGAAAGGCTGGTAGATATGCAAAATGTATTCAGATACTTGTGCATCTTCATTACATCGGTATAAGTTACTCCTAATAGCTTTTTATACCATTTATTTATGTATTTATTTAGCATTCTTTTAGCATTTTATAACATTTCCTTCAATGCTTCTGCGTGAAGATGTAATCTACTTTGCATCCACTAGGTGTCACTGATAGACCCTCGTTTAAGCTTTGTAGCTTGTCTCTAGAACAGAGTTCCTAAAAGGCAGCGCCTGTAAGGCCACGTGCACACGTTCAGTAAGTATTTGATGAGTTTTTTACCTCAGGATTTATAGACAAAACCAGGAGTGGAGCAATCAGAGGAAAAGTCTAATAGAAACACCTGCACCACTTCTGTATTTAATCATCCACTCCTGGTTTTGGCTACAAATCCTGAGGTAAAAAACTCATCAAATACTCAGCGTGTGCACGTAGCCTTAGTGCTACCTCAGATCTCGGGCATACTGGGCGTATTGGCACGGGGATGTCACGGGTGGTCGGTGCCCAAGTCCCTGTGTAGCACCCCTGCAGGGCCCACCAGTGCAAGGAGGGATGTACACCTTGGCACACACAGCACACAACACCTTCCCACCCTAGGCCTGGAGGGGGAGCCCCACTGGCTGCCCTTAAGCCAGATCCCCTATAAAGGTCCAGGTCTGAGGCAGGAGTCGAGCAGTAAGTGAAGTAAAGTCAGTCAGTGAGCTAGGACTGAGGAGCCTAAAGGAGCTGGTTGCTGGGACCAAGCCAGGCCCAGAACCAGGGAACACTGACCAGAGCTGTGCAACACCCTAGGAAGAAGGACAAAGGCCAGTGGAAGAGTTAGGAAGAACGGTAGAAGGGAACACAGCTAGTTACCCTTAAAGTCAACCCGGACACCTGAGTCCGTATCTGCTACAAATGGAAATATAGCAGAGAAATCCCGGACAGACCAGGAGGATTTAGTCCCCCTGAGCTCAGGAGAAATTAAAGGCTCGAGCTAGAGAAGACAGGGATCCCAAGAAAAGATCCTTAAATTCAGCTTTGGAGCAGACTTCTGAGGGGAAAGAGCGGCAGATCAAGCTTCAGGCAGATCTCACCCCAACCATCGCACACACTGGCAGAGGAGGCCTCACAACTCTCTAGGTGAGCATCCAAAACTGCACCGGCCACCTGGTTACCTTCCTGGACCGTGCCTGCTACCCGTCATCAGTAAAAGGTACCGAAACAGAGACTATTGTGTGTGTACCTGATTCAGCGCCGCCGCCTGCTGTGCCTTCACAGAACCAAAAAACTACTAATTCTCTCATCCACCCCGCTGCCCTGAGGTAAGGCTCCACCTGTGGGAAGCTGTACTACCACTGCTGCATCACCATCACCTCAGTGGCAGGCTGCAGCGCTGGTAACCATATTACCAGGTACCACATGTGGCGACACGTTTAACCCCTATCCTTATACCCCTTTCTCCGCAATCCCCAGCCATTGAGCCTTGGCACGGAACCGGGAACCGACCAGCCGTGATTCCACTGCCAGCAGCCGCCATCCCTGTTCCAAGTAACCCCTTCCCTGCCGGCTCAACACGTGCCCCTTGTGACAAAATAAAAAGGGGAATATTTACAGGGATTAAAGTTATTGTCAGTCGTGACGCCACCTGCACGTCCGGTGATGGCACCGGCACAGCTGGGACCTCCGGGGTGATGGGCGGCTGCAAGGTGTTGTAGCTCTCTACAGGAAGAGGGTATTACCCGGGCTGTAGGGTATGATAGTGGAATAGGGCAGCACAGTAGGAATGGGGCAGCGTAGTCATTGTGGTGTGGGACAGGTTGAAGAAGGGACACGCACGTACTAAAGTCTTTTTCTGTACCATTTACTGATAGTTCTCCAGGTACACGTCCAGAATTGAGGGTGCACTTTGGGATTTCCACACCGAGGGAAGTATAGGCCTTGTTGTCCTGCTCCCTTGTCTTGAGTCTGGCGTGTATGAAACCAGGCCTGACCTTTCCTGCTCCTCCACACCCGTGTTGCTGCACTGAGGGCTCTCGCTTGGCTACCGCTATCTCTCCTGCACCTCCTGGCTCTCAAATGTGGATGCTGCGTGTGTCTGGGAAGCTAAGCCTCCACAGTGTACTGGGATTCTCTGCTGGGCTAAACTCTCTCCCCTGCAGACTCGGACTCCAGTGACCGGTGGTCTCCTGGGGTGAGCCGGGATGGCTCCTCTGCCCCCACTGTAGTGTTCCTCACCTCTGCCTTTCGTCCTCACTCTCTGGACGCTCATGCTTGCTTTGGCAGTGCATTGATCTCGGGCCTAGCATGGCTCCGGTGGCCAGTTTAGCTCACTAGGCTCTGAGCTGAACTTCACAGTTTTCCTAGCTACTGCACACTCTGGCTAACTCCGCCCCCAGCACCTGTATTTATAATGGCTCTGGCTTAACAGCAACCAGTGGTGCTCCCCCTACAAGCCTGGAGTGGAAGGTGTTGGGTGTATGTGAGTACCAGATGTGGAAATCCCTTAGTGTACTAGTTGGTTCTGTGGCTTACCTGGCACAGGGCACCACATTTGTTCATCACTACTACCTGCTTCTCATACATGTGTGACATGATAGATGTAAATATTAGACTGGAGTTGCTAACCTCCTAGATGTCTTCTCCAGACTATGAGCAAGCTAAGTGTATTCTATATTCTCTCCCACCCTTCAAACTTTCTTAAGCAACCTAACAAGCCACCTTTCAAGCTAAATCATCTGACTCCACTAAACATCAACACTAGGCTCTATTCGCACCAGCTAAAACCTACACCACTGAGCCTTAGACCAGTATTTTTGAACCCATATACATATATAACCTACGCAAATGTGAACTCATACCCCTTACTGGTTCTGGAGCCAATCAGAGTCACAAACATTAAGGTTCAATGCAAAAATAGGAATTTTATTACTACAATTATTACAAAGTTGATAAAAAATTGTGTAACCCAGTGAAAAACCGGAAGACCGATTAGTGGACTAACCAACCATGGGGCTAATTGATTAAGTGTCTCCCTTATATATCCCCCTTAACGATAGATAATGGCCCCCAACAATCAGCAGCTGGTCGAGGCGGCGTATGCGCAGCATGATGCGCCACACTGCCGATACATCACATCCACCGAGCGCCGGAAGTGATGAGGCGGAGGATCAACGTCATCCACCCAGTCACCACGGCAATGTGAGTGGACGCGAACGCCCGGCGTTGGCACAGGGCATGCATGCCTTGCGCTCAGACCGCATCAATTGTTTACGTAGAATGACTAGATTCAATATAACCGATTGAAAGTTATAGTAAGAAACAGGGGGGTCAAGCGTCATTTAGAGGGAAAATGAGAATGTACTACTCAGACTAGCGAAAACTCTCTAATTATAGAACAGAGAAAAAGAGATGAGAATGATAGAAAAAGAAGGAACCAATCTGGATATTATATCAAAGTGCGTGACAGGACACATACAATAAACATCAGAATACAGCATCATTAATGGTGTACTAAAACCCATATTTGGGTTGAAAACATTGTAAACATTAATATGCTGACTAATAAGAGCAATTACTGTCTGCAGGGTCGGCTCCAGTTTTTTGTGGGTCCCAGGCAAAAGAGTATTAATGGGCCCCCTTTAACATGTGCTGCTCTATGTGTAAATATATTGTATCGTAAACGTTGCTCACGGTAATATATATACCGTGTATATATATATATATATATATATATATATATATATATATATATATATATATATATATAAAATCTCCCCCACAGATATAATCCCTCTTGTGCTTTCTCTCTCCCCATGTGCTGTAACTCCCTCTCTATGTGCTGTTCCCCCCCCCCCCTGTGTTCTGTCTCTCCCCTCCTATGTGCTGTCTCTCCCCTCACGTGTTCTGTCTCTCCCACTCCATGCATATCTTTCCCCCTGTGCGCAGGCTCTCCCACTCTGTGCCTGTCACCCCATGCACTCTCTCCCCTCTCTGTGTATGTCTCCACCTGTGCGCAGTCTCTCTCTCACCTGTTCGCTCTCTCTCCCCCATCTGCTCTCTCTCCCCATTCACTCTCTCTCCCCTTCACTCTCTCTCCCCCCATTCACTCCCTCTCTCCCCCTCTGTTCACTCCCTCTCGCCCCCTCTGTTCACTCTCTCTCTCTCCCCCTCCGTTCACTCTCTCTTTCCCCCTCTGTTCACTCTCTCTCTTCCCCTCTGTTCACTCTCTCTCTCCCCTTCCATTCACTCTCTACCCACCTGTGCGCTGTCTTTGCCCTGAACCTGGTTGTCTTCCCCTGTGCGTTGTGTCTCACTTCTGCACCCATTTTTCCCCTGTGCACTCTCTCCTGTACCTGTCCCTCCCTGTGCCTGTCTAGCCACTGCGCGCTGTGTACATTTCCCCTGACTGGGGGCCCCTGGGCACTGTGTGCTGTTTCTCCCCCCTGCGCCCCATCTCTCCCTCTTAACCTGAGAGACAGCTGGCAGATGCTGATTGCAGCGTCTGACTGTAGTGAGCAGCAGCAGATCACTTTCTCCTGCACCATCGCAGTGCAGGAAGTAGAGATCTGCTGCCACTCAAGTTGGGAGGGAGAGAGGGTGTGGGGAGAGGGGCAGCGCTCAGGGGCCCCCTGCAAGCTGAGAATTTCACAGGGGGCCTACCTGCCAGTGCTGACGACTGGCCCTGGCCCCCCGGACCCCAGCCATACTCACCTGCAGTCTGGCGTCTTCCTCCTCTTCTATGCTTTCCAAACTGTGGACCGCAAAGGAAGAGGAAGTGAAAGGGTGGAGCGGGGTGCCTCTTCTATGTGTTCCACAGTGTGGAACGCAAAGGCAGCCTGCATGCGGGGGCAGAGTGGGGGCTGGCGGCCGGCTTCTGAAATTAATGAAAGCACCATGCCGCGCTTGTAAGAGTTACAATAATAATACTGGCGCGATGCGGGTGGGCAGGCAGCGGTGGCCCCTCAGTCACGCATGGGCCCCGGCACTTGCCCGGGTACACCTGGTGCTGATTCCGGCCCTGACTGTCTGCACATAATCATATGGACTTCAAATTCCAGAATCAAAATTTCAGAGCGTAATGCCATTTTTTTTATTAATCTTCTCCACAAAGAGGACTTCACTGTAATGCTAAAACTGAAAAAAATGAGGAAAAACCTCAAAAAAACCTATAAGGAGATACACAAAAGGAGGATAATTAAAACCAAATACAAGAATAAAAACAGAAATTGTGAAACCAACAACCACTAAAATAGCACAAAAATATCTTCATCTCATAAAAAAATTTGAAGCTCACTGCTTCATTAAGCCCATAACGCCAAACCGTGTTGAGCAACATAATCTATTTAGTTTCTTTGTGCAGAAGACTCCGTTTGACGTCTCCTCCCCTAGCACCAACGTAGTCACGGTCAGTTCCCTTCACTACCAAGCCCCGAGGATTACACCCATGGACACTGAGGAAGTGTCGGGGGATGGTTTTGAGTTTATCAAACTCCAAGACACTGGCCGCATTTTTGATGTCCCTGACATGTTCCTGAATTCGGACTCTGAGGTCCCTTGTCATCCCAATGTACTCCAAGCTGCACGGGCATGTGGCATGGTAAACCACTGCCTCTGTGCCACATGCAACGTGGTGTACTATTTTTTAAACGTTTTTTCTCCACCGGAGTAATGAAACTAATGGTTCTTGGGAATGAACTTACATACGGAGCAATCCCCACATGAGTAAGAGCCCCATGGAGTACCCTTGCTCCCAAAGACGAATTTACTCCGGGGAGGCACATAGTGGCTAGAAGTCAACAGGTCCCTCAGGTTCCGTAATTTGCGCCAAGTAATGGCTGGTTTTGTAGTTAAGGAACGAGAAAGATCATTGTCATAGAGCAGAATCGGCCAGTGTCTAGAGAAAGTATCTCGAATTTCCCGCTAGTTGGTGTTATAGGTAGTGATAAATCTGACTACATCCTCTTTTTTGCGTTTGGGGACAGAGGGTGGAGCCAATAAGGAGCTCCTATCTTTTTCAAAGGCACGCTTATAACCCCTCTGTATGTCAGAAGATGGATAACTCCTCCTCCTGAATCTCCCCTCCAAGATATGTGCCTGTCTGTGGAACGTGTCTTCATCAGAACACACCCTTCGTGCTCTCAAGAATTGTCCATATGGGATGGAACGTTTTAATGGACCAGGATGCGCTGCGGAGAAATGAAGGAGCGAATTTGTTGATGTAGTCTTATGGAAAAGATCCATTCTTAGCTTCCCATTAGTGTATCTAGATATAGCTAGATATAAAAAGTCCATGCTCACCCGGCTGTATTTCCAGGTGAGCTTGATGTTTAGGTCATTCACATTCAAATGGTTCAGGAAGTCCTCTAGCTGCAATGTGGAGCCATGCCAAATGAAAAGAACATCATCAATAAATTGCATCCAAGATATTACATGTTCATGACCAGGGGTTTCAAGGACCGTATCCCTCTCCCACAGCCCCAGGAATAGGTTTGAATATGAGGGCGCGTAAGCCACCCCCATCGCGGTACCCTGGAGCTGTAGGAAGGGGCAGTCTTTAAAAATGAAAAAGTTATGACTAAGCAAAAAGCCCAATACTTTAATAACAAAGTCTTTTAAGACTGCACCAACATGCTGATGTGACGTATCGGCAGTGCGGCGCATCATGCTGCGTGTGCGCCGCCTCGACCAGCTGCTTATTGTTCAGAGCCATTATCTATCATTAAGGGGGATGTATAAGGTGAACATATAATCAATTAGCCACACCTCCTGATGAAGGTCTTTGTGAGTGATAAGCACGTCGAGGTGTGGGGGGAGTTTACAGCCGTGGTCCCTGAGTGATTGTTTCCATCATGTCCCAAGGTAAACTTTATAGTCAATATGAATAATCCTAGTGACTTTGGGTACCTTGACTAAGTTAGTCTCTTTTAGCTTTTGCGCTATTGGACTTGTTGGTGGTTATATATATTAAAGCCAGCATTGAGGGACCTCTGGTCTGAACCCCCTCATTTTGGCTCAATCAATTTCATGTATCTGTCCCTGGGTGGCTAGTCCATTAATCGGTCTTCCTGCTTTTAACTGGATTATACAATTTTTATTAACTTTGTAATAATTGTAGTAAAAAAATTCCTATTTTTGCATTGAACCTTAATGTTTGTGACTAATTGGGTCAAGAACCAGTAAGGGGTATGATATGAGTTCACATTTCTGTAGGATATCTGTTCGCACCTGTGGCGCCCTGCTCACGCAGGTAGCCACAGCCTTCCCTACTGCACAGCTGGGGTTCCACAGCAGGTACCTACTACATGCAACACCTTCCTCCCCGGGACAGTAGGGGGAGCTAAACTCACTGACTTTAGGTGAGTTCCCCTATAAATACTGCTGCTAGGGGAGGAGGTAGTTAGAGTGTTCAGACGCTAGAAGAGCTGCGAAGACGTCCTGGTGATCAGTGCCGCGGTTAGGCCCGAACCAGTGACCCGGATTGGCCCTTCTGCCGTTGAGCCAAGCTTAGGAGTGGGAACAGAAGGCATGGAGCTTAGCCAAGGGAGTAGAGGAACTAGTGGAAGTTTACCCAAGACGTATCGGTCTTCGGGGATCCGCACCTGCAGGAACACTTTAGGACTGCAGAAAACCCTGGCACACCGTGGAGACTTCAGTCACCCAGTCCCCCTGCATACCCAGAAAGAGGGAGCCAGAAATCGTAGTGTGGGAACACACAGCAGTGATCAGAGAGGGTAACTCGTGGACCGCGCAGGAGGAGAGAGAGAGGACCAGAGAAAGTGAGGAGGCCAGTCATGTTGCATACAGACAGGGCTTCAGAGGCAGCAGGGAACCTGAGGAGGCCTTATACCCACTTGCTATGGAGACTCATTGTGCACCTGGTCACCCGACAGTGCTCTGGACATCTTTACCTGTGAATACCATCAGTAAAAGGTAAAATAGACTTTCTTCAGAGTGTGTGCGTCATTCCTCTCCATCCCCAGCCTCCCTATAGACTGCCTTACTGCTTCTTACCCTGTCCTCAAGTCCCACTCCAAGCTGCACCTTTACTCTACGCTGCCCCGGAGGACCAGCTCCACCTGTAGGGAGCTTTGTTATCCTTGCCGCAATACCATCACCCTCCGGAGGACTGTGGCGGCATTGGTGACCCATCACCAGGTACTACAGGTGGTGGCATGTGACAATAACTCTTATCCCCTGTATATAACCCCTCTATTGAAGTGTCACAAAGGCCACGGGCTCAGGCGCTGCCACCCGTGACATCCCCATGAAAACCCCTCCGAGCTTGATACCCAAGTACCCCGGGGCCTGGGGCTCGACACACCAGAGTATTGCAGTACATAATACAAAATTTCCTTAAGTTGACGATATGGGCTTGCTCACACGATCATATACATCAGCTGAGCGCTGTCTCATGTAATAGGATAGCACTCGGTCTAATATTCGGCATGAGAAAAACAGAGCATACACCCATTTAAGTCTACGGGCTCGTGCAAAACATTAGACTGCACTTGAACATCATCCTAGAGCAGTCTGATACACGCCAACAAAGCCAATGGAGAAATTAAGTTCTTCGTCTTCTCACCTGATTCTCACATGTCAGAGAATCGGATCACAGTAAATGACACTTGGTTCATTCTCGCAGATCAGAGATAGGAACTTATCGAGCAGGACCCTCACTCCTCATGGTATCTATTGAATTGTGTTATTCTATAATGTCTGCTACTGTCTATATATGCCTCCTCTGAATTGTAGAGTGCTACAGATTATGTTGGTACAATATAAAAAAAAAATATTATTATTATTATAAAATGTGAGCTGCTGCCTGGTTCATTGAGAATTGGCCATTCCTTTAAGGTACCTTTACACGCCGCTACAACAAGGTGGAAACAACCGGGTGCTTCACGTGCACGAGCACGTAGCAACGGTTGCAAACAGTACCCGATACCGCCTTTATACGCCGCTACAAGGTGCTCTACAGGAGGTTTAATCTACCTCTGGATGCACCACCGGGTGCCTCAAGTTACCTTCTGTAGAGCACCTTACCTCATTTACACGCCGTAACAGAAGGTAATATGGGAGGACTTGGTGCAGCAGGGACAACACATAGGCATGCCAGAATTGTGGATTACGAGACGTTCGTACGATGATAGGACAAAGCAATAGCATCATGATTGGCCAGCCAGCGCAGGAGGCTGACTAATACATGACGCTCGAGCAATTGCGTCGTGTGACTGGTCAGCTCATGAAATATGCTGCCCTATGCAGCGACAACCAATCACAACGCAGGAGCTTCCTCTAATGATCGCTGAAGGGGGGTGGTTTCCCGGAGGCTGTGTCACACCCCAGGGATTTATCTAGGTGGCAAAAAAACCTTACCCTACCGTATTTAGATGCCACTACCATCGGGTTGAAATCAACCTGTTTTAGAGCACTGCTCTGAAACAGGTGCCGCAAGTGACGAGTGGCAACAACCTACTTTACACGCCGCTACCTCGGGTTGATTTGACGGTGCAAGATACATTTGTCTCATAAACCCGGTTGTTTCCACCCTGTTGTAGCGGCGTGTAAAGGTACCTTTAATGGGTTTTCAGTAGCCTACGTGGTTGTTTAATTATTTGTAATGGTTTTTTTTGCCTCATGTTAATAATCCCAGTGTTTGGAGCGTAGATTCTTTTCTACTTTTTTCTGCACTCATTGTCTCAGAATGCGTACTGATTGACCCATATTTATTTGTAGTGCCCTCCATTTTCTTTTCTTCTTTCATACTGATTGACATATGCATCACACTCACATGACTCTCGCCAACTTTGCTAGCTGACAATCTGAGCCTAGGTAAAGTGCCAGCACTAGCACATCTAATATGGTATGCCTCTTCCTTGGCGGCTGCGGGCTGGTATTTTTAGGCTGGGGAGGACCCAATAACTATGAATCTTCCCAGCCTGATAATGTCAGTCCTGCTACTGTCTGCTTTACCTTTAATGGTTATCAAAAATAGGGGGGACCCCCCACATCATTTTTTTCATTTATTTATTATGCTAACCCCTTAAAGGGGACCTGTCAGCTCGTTTTTACCCCCTATCCTACCACTCCACTACTTGTCCCTGCACCTAGCTTAGCTTATCCCTATCTATCCCTCTCTGAGCTAAAACTCCTCCATAAAACTTTGGAAAAACAATTTAATAGCTTACATATTCCTATGATAATGAGGCCTCCAGTCCCGGGTCTCCATTCCTCCCCCCCTCACTGCTCTTATCACAGCTCACTGGGAGTCATCATTCCTTCCCCTGTGCGCCCTGTATTGAAATTCCCGCCTCCTCCTGACAGTATGACGCTGAGTCGGACGTCAGTTCGGGTCCGGTGCATTGTGGGGGCTTATTAGGTGTACGGCCCGACTTCAAGATGCGCACTGCGCATTCGCTGGAGCATGCACTACAGCCCATACACTCGCACACTGTGCAGGACTGGAATGACATCCGGCTGCGCATCATACTATGAGGAGGAGGCAGGAATTTCAAAATGGGACGAGAAGAGAAGGAATGATGTCGCCCAGCGGGGCATACTAAGAGCCTGCAAGGTGGTGAGAATGGAGACCCGGAGACCACTCATATCCGTCTACGCCGTGGACTGGAGCCCTCATTATGAAAGGAATATGTAAGTTATTAAATCGCTTTTCTAAAGCTTAAGGGTACCTTTACACGCTGCAACCGCGGCAATAAATATTGATGGCGATATGTCTCCCTGGAACCATCACCGTCAAATTGCCTCCCAAATGTGGGGTGTATTTGGGGAATTTGGTGGCGATATGTCGCCTCGCTCCGGTCGCCTGATTTCACAGCACTGCCTTAGGGTACCTTTACACACCGCAACTTTTGGTGGCGATCAGAGGCAACCGAACGTGCACGGTTTTCATGGATGCACCCGAACGCAGAAGGCGCTTGTACATGCTGCAATTGCGCCGTCAACCCAACGGAACGTGTCTCCCCGGAAGTTGCCACACAAACTGCGGGAAACATCCGGTAGCCTCCCGTCGCCGCTTCACACACCGCAATCCGCAATGGAATGTGGGCGTACTTGTCCAGTACCGCGAAAACATAGGCGTGCCAAATTGATTTACACTGCGCCCAAAACACGATCATTGGACAACGCAATAACGTCCTGATTGGCCAGCCTGCGCAGGAAGGCTGGCTAATACCTGACGCCATTGCCATTGTGTGGTGTGAATGGACAGCTGTTCAAATATGGCACGGTGTCAAGTGACAGCCAATAGAGACACAGTAGCCACCACCAATCATTGCTCACGGGGGGCGGTCCAGCACGCTGTAGCATGCCTCCGGGAATTCAGTAGGCGACGCTGATTCTATCTCTATAGCCCCGTCACACGCCAAAAGAAGGGAAATTCACCTTCATGGTTCCGTCTGGTTTTCGTGCAGTGCAACTTTGGAAAACACCGCCGGGTTGACCAAATACACGCCGCAATTTCGTAGCAATTTCACGGCGATGGTGACAGGGCTACGGATTGCCTGTCAGATTTCTCACCGCAGTTGCGGTGTGTAAAGGTACCCTTAGAGTGCAGTTTTAGCTCAGAGAGGGATGGTTAGGAATGTGCTAGCAAGGTGCAGGGAAAGGTAGTGGTAGAATAGGGAGAAAATTGAGCTGACAGTTTCCCTTTAACCCCTTCCCGACCCATGACGTAGGAAGACATCATGGGTCGGGTCCCGATGTTTGATGTGAGCTCTGGTGCGGCGCTCACATCAAACACCCAATATCTCAGCTGATCCAAAACTGCTACGGCGGGGAACGTGCTCTTCCCCGCCAGAACTGTAGATACCGTGATAAGATAGCGGGATCTCCAGTGCTCATGTGACAGCCCGGGGTCCTGGTATGAACCCCGAAGCTATCACGGTTCACTTCCTCTCAGTAGTTGATGAGCGCTGCCAACCACTGAAAGTAAAAGCAAATGCCATGTCCCGATGTGCTGCAGCTCATCGGGACATGTTAGAAGCGATTGGATGCTGCTGCAGCAGTGTGGCGCCCTATGGGGCTGTGTAAAAATGAGAATTAATTTAAAAATATAGTTTTAAAATATATGAAAAAAAACCCACAAAAGTTCAAATCACCCCCCTTTTCCCCATTCAAAATAAATCGCTGCATTCAGAAATGCCCAATCTATCAATATATAAAATCAATTAATGAGAGCCATAAACCGCATAATGGAAAAAAAGGTCCAAACGCCAAAATTACATTTTTTTGGTCGCTGCAACATTGCTATAAAATACAATAACTGGCGATCAAAACAGCGTATGCACCCAAAATTGGCATAATTAGAAGTCATCTCAAGACGCAAAAAACAAGCCATCACACAGCCCCAGATCCCGAAAAATGAGAACGCTATGGATCACAGAACATGGCGCAAAAAGTGTGATTTTTTTTTTTTTTTTCAAACTTCTGAATTTTTTTTCACTGCTTAGATAACATTAAAGGTATACATGTTTGGTATCTACGAACTTGTACCAACCTGAGGCATCACACTGTCACGTCAGTTTTACCATATAGTGATCATGGTGAATAAAAAAACCCAAAAACACGTGTAATTGTACTTTATTTTCAATTTCACCACATTTGGATTTTTTTCCCATTTTCCTGTACACTATATGGTAAAATAATTGATTGCATCTGAAAGTGCAACTTGTCCCGCAAAAAAACAAGCCATCATATGTCTGTATTGATGGAAAATAAAAAAGTTATGGCTCTTGGAAGCAGGGGAAAAACAAAATACGAAAAATTCCCAGGTGGTGAAGGGGTTAAGGACTTTGTACATTAAAGGGACACTGTCAGGTCATTTTTCAGTATGATACTAATATTACCCTTGAATAGTGCCTGGGCAGACCTTTTAAAAACATGTAAAATCATTATTGTACCCTTTGTAGCTTCCATGTTATCAACATCTTCACACCCTGCAGAGAGCTGCAGCATTAGTCCTGTCCAGTGGCGGACCTATGGCCCCGGGGGCCCTGGTGCAGCCAGTCATGAGAATCGGGGGGGGGTGCTGGCGGCGAGAACCAGGGGGGGGGGAGAGAGATGGCAGCCATCGGCTCTCCTACCTGCGATGCTGAGCGGGCATATGCATTACTGGGAGCCGGGATCCTGGTGGACAGGACGGCAGAGGAGAGGAGGGGCGGGATCAGGCATGGGAAGCAGGAAGCTTCCCTTGCCTGACCCTCCTCTGGCATCGGGATACAGGGGTCGGCAGGGGGCCCCCCTGCAGGCTTTAGGGGCCCCCTAGCCGGTCGGGGCCCTGGTGCAGCTGCACCACCTGCACCACGGTAGGTCCGCCCCATGTCCTGTCCCATTATAAGCTGAGACGATTAGTCCTGGCTGTATAAACTGTCATGTAATTATGCACGCCTTCTCTGCAGCTGTGTCCTCCCTCCTCCCCCCTCTCTCTGCTCTCAGTGCTGGGTGGTTTCACATTCTGGAGCTACTGTTCTGTTGAGGACACGGAGGGAGAAAGCTAAAAGGTCTGCCTTATCTGATCTAGACTCCATTTGTTTATTTTTAAAGGGAATGTGTGCTGTGAGAGACCCTGTGTTTATCTGATCTCATGATTTTGCTGCAAAGAGAGTAGAGAAGAGGATGCAGCCCCCCGACTGCTTTCCTGTGCTGTGATGTGACATGCATATTCATCTTATGGGGAGTGTACAGCAGAGAACTAAATGGATCATTCACTGTGATTGACAGATGGAATGAATCGCTTCATTTGAAGTTTACTGAAGATAGGAGGGGAATATATATAATAGAAATACATAAATAAAGATAGCTTAGAGAAAGGAATTAGAAAATGATAGCAGTTACATATGGATGTTTGACCTGACAGTTTTCCTTTTATCACCAAGTCTCATTTTACAATTCTGACAATACAAAAAGGGGGGGTGGGGAACAAGAGGCGCAATAGTGCCCTTATCACTAGACACTAGATCAGCACACTGGTGAGTAAAAACGGTCCACTCACCTTATCCAGTTGTGTCACCCACTACTGGTTTGAAGACGTGTTAAGAAAAATATCCTGATGGCTGCTGCTGGACCTTCACCGACCACTTACACGTGGAAAAGCATCAGGTTCCTTGGGAAAAGGTGTATGGCGGTCCGCGCTTCCAGACTGACCCACATCAAAGAAGACACTTGTAGATGAAGTGTTGATCAGATCCTTCTTTTATTTACCGACGCGTTTCGGTACCCACCTGGCACCTTCATCAGGGATACCTCCACCCCACCAAACAGCTCTTATTTATAGCAGCATTCATAAACATGATTAGTAGGTGTTGCTACATGCATGACGTCAAAATCGTCATCAAAACCGGGAGGATCCAGAGTTTTGGCGCAATTATTACCAAAAATTCACAATTTACATATAACTGTAACTATAACATATCTCAAGTATTATAAAAAATCCGTTCACAAAGACAATTAAAAAACTAAAAGAAATTCAAAGCGGAAAAGGCTATAAATTCTCGTAGGAAAATGTGCTGGGGATGGAAAAAAAATTTTTTAAAAAGGGAACCTGTCCTCCTGGAGGATAGAACCCATGGGCTCAAATGTCCATTGATATGTGTGTCCTCTAATGTCTTGTGCCATCTTCAAGTTCATAGGGGAACAAACGAATTGTATTGTTAAGATAAAAGAAATAAAAGAACAAACACAAATTACAGTTATCCATGACATATCTTAACAATACAATTCGTTTGTTCTCCTATGAACTTGAAGATGGCACAAGACATTAGAGGACACACATATCAATGGACATTTGAGCCCATGGGTTCTATCCTCCAGGAGGACAGGTTCCTTTTTTAAAAAAAAATTTTTCCATCCCCAGCACATTTTCCTACGGGAATTTATAGCCTTTTTCGCTTTGAATTTCTTTTAGTTTTTTAATTGTCTTTGTGAACTGATTTTTTTATAATACTTGAGATATGTTATAGTTACAGTTATATGCAAATTGTGAATTTTTGGTAATAATTGCGCCAAAACTCTGGATCCTCCCGGTTTTGATGACGATTTTGATGTCATGCATGTAGCAACACCTACTAATCATGTTTATGAATGCTGCTATAAATAAGAGCTGTTTGGTGGGGTGGAGGTATCCCTGATGAAGGTGCCAGGTGGGTACCGAAACGCGTCGGTAAATAAAAGAAGGATCTGATCAACACTTCATCTTCAAGTGTCTTCTTTGATGTGGGTCAGTCTGGCAGCGCGGACCGCCATACACCTTTTCCCAAGGAACCTGACATTTTACAATTCTGACCAGTGTCACTTTATGAGTTTTTATCTCTGGAACACTTCAATAGATCTCAGTGATTCTGAGATTGTTTTTGTGACATATTGGACATCAAGTTAGGGTACATTTTGGTCCATATTATTTGCATTTATTTCTGAAAATATCAAACAAAAAATCGAAAATTTCATCATTTTCAAACTTTGAATTTTTATTCTGTTAAACTAGAAAGTAATATCACATAAAATAGTTAATAAATAACATTTCCCGCATGTCTATTTTACATCAGCACAATTTTTGAAACAATTTTTTTCTTGTTAGGACATTATGAGGGTTCAAAGTTCATCAGCAATTTCTCATTTTTCCAACAAAATTTACAAAAATATTTTTTTAGGGATTGTATCACATTTAAAATGACTTTGAGAGGCCTATGTGACAGAAAACACCCAAACGTGACACCATTCTAAAAACTGCACCCCTCAAAGAGCCAAAACCACATTCAAGAAGTTTATTAACCCTCAAGTGAACTAAAGCAATGTGTAAGGAAAAAATTGAAATTTTACATGTTGCTACAAAAATGTTATTTTAAATGTTTACATTTTGCATTTTCACAACAGTAAGAGGAGAAAATGCATCATACATTTTGTTGTGTTCTCCTGAGCACGCTGATATGGTATGTGGTGGAAAACTACTGTTTGGACGCATGGCAAGGCTCAGAAGGAAGGGAGCGCCATTTAAGTTTTGAAATCCATAATTTGTTGGAATCGTTAGCGGACACCATGTCACATTAGGAGAACCCCTGATGTGCCTAAATAGTGGAAAAAATCAACAAGTGGCCCCAATTTGGAAACTAGACTCTTAAAGAATTTTAAAATGTTGAGCCGTGAAAATTGAAAAAAAATCTTTTTTTTCACAAAACAGATACCCCATATATGTGGTGGAAAACTACAGCACGGCAGATCTTGGAATAGAAGGAGGGCCAGTCAATTTTTGGAATGGAAAATTAGCTGGAATAGATTGTTTGTTTATTCCATGTTGCATTTGCTGAGCCCCTGATGTGTCTAAACAGTGGAAACCCCGTACAAGTGGCCTCATTTTGGAAACTAGACCGCTCAAGGAATATGACTACATATTTGGTGAGAACCTTTAACACCCAAGTGCTTCACCAAATTTTCTAACATTGAGCTGTGAAAATAAAAAAAATCTATTTTTTTCAACAAAAATGTTTTTACTTTTTTTTTTTTAAAGGATTTACTAAGGTCATAAAACTGACAGAAATCTCTTAAAAAAAGTGTATTGCAAGCACAGAAAGCAAAAAAAGTGTGATTTTTCTTTTCCCTAATATGGGATAATTTAAAGTGAATCTGTCACCAGGCGGCAGAAACCCTGATTCCAACGCTGTGTCATTTCCTGGGCTACTTGTTTTTATCAAAACTACAGCAAGCCGGGGGCGTGGCTTCGACCTTCATGGAAGCAGTTCCATAACTTCAGGGCTCCCTGGTCACAGACTCACAGCGGCTCCCAGCACTTCTCACCCGGCCTGCAATTGATCCCAGAGAACGGTGGAACACCCCTGGAACCCCGGGATGCCTCGGAGCTGGAAATCACAGCCAGGTACCCCCAGGGTCACGGACTATTTCCACAGGGGCCCCCCTCCCTCTAAGGCTAAGATGGCACCAGAGCAGAAGCCCTGCTCTCCCTCCTCATGTTCTAATGGAGGGGGCAGCAGGAACATGCAGTAGGCATAGATGCACCACTTACAGAGCGCACTATGCAGAGACTTCTATCCTCATTTAGGGTGACAATGCATGAAGATCTCCAAAATATACTAGGAGATATTAAGAAGGAGGTAGCAGACCTCGGGGAGCGTACTGGCCATCTGGAGAAGAAGATGGCTCAGTTTGCCTCAGCTCACAATTCCCTGGCTGACAGCTTCGATTCTATGGAGAGGAAGTTTGAGGCTCAGCAGGCTAAACTCTGGGAGAGGGAGGACAGGAGCAGGAGGGCTAACGTTAAGCTGAGGGGGATTCCTGAGGGTGTGGCTGATTCTGCACTGCCTGATCTCCTCTCCAGCCTCATTCTGCATGTCCTCCCTGGCACTGCTCCTGCTCTGGTGAAACCGGATCGCATACACAGGATCCCCAAACCATCCCATGTGAACCCTGCGCTGCCGAGAGATGTCCTGGCGTGCCTGCCCTCAGTCAGACTTAGAGAAGATCTCATGCTTGCCCTGCGAGGGAATCCGGAGCTGCCCGGCGCCTTAACCAACGTCTCAGCCTACCCTGACCTCTCTGTGGGCACTCTGGCGAAACGGAAGGAATTCGGTCCTATGTGCAGGACCCTGCGGGCTGCGGGGATCCCGTACAGCTGGGGCACTCCAGTGCAAGTCCGATTTGCGTACAAGGGGGATCGCCATATCTTCACCTCCCCCAAGCTGCTGGATAAAGCTCTGAAAGCCTGGGGTCTTGCTGCTTCCACTGATTCCCAGGCCAAGAGGAAACCTGCTTCCCCGGCTGAGCAAAGGAATGATCCAGAGTGGGATACTGCTCGCTGACACATGATGTGACATTTGAGTCGTATATGTGACTGGAATGTCGCACCCTGCCCTGTTGGGTTTCGTGAGTTCTGTTATCCTGTTGGTTGCCCTGGCGAGATGGGGGCCCCCGGGTGTTCGTCCGCGGGGCCTCTGCCTCCCCCACAGCCTTTTCTCTGACCAACGGTACCCGCCAGAGTTGTCCCCTGTCTCCTATTATCTCTTCCTTGATAATCGAACCGCTGGCGGAATCTATTAGATCAAACCCGGCTATAACTGGGTTTTCCGTCGGTGAGATATCCCATAAAATCGGGCTCTACGCCGATGATATTATTATAGCTTGAACTGACTTAGAGACCTCCTTGTCGGTGGTGATGGACGCCCTGGCCCTGTTCACCAAATTATCATATTATAAATTGAGCACGACTAAATCGTTGATTTTCCCCATCGGTGTCCCGGGCCCGCTTGCTGCCAGACTACGTCGGAGGTTTCCCTTCGTTTGGAGGGAGGAGGGTGTTCCGTACCTCAGGATCACCCTAACAAATACTCATCGGATAGTGTCAGTTAATGTGGATGCTCTCCTGGCCTCCCTGCACAGAGAAACAAACACTCACCCCCTGCCAGCCCTGGCGTGGGTGGCGCGCATTCATGCTTTTAAAATGTTCCTCCTCCCGAAAGTTCTATATCTCTTTCGCAATCTGCCTCCGTCTATTCCCTCCAACCTACTAACGCGCTTGAAACGAGCCGTGCATGCATACATCTGGGCAGGCCGAAGAGCCAGAGTATCAGGGAATATCATGTATCTGCCTTACAGTCAAGGGGGAATGGGAGTTCCTAATTTGTCAGCGTACTACAGAGCTACACTGCTTCAAGAGGCCAAGCTTTGGTGGATGGCGAGGGACACTGGGGGCTGGGTGGGTCTCGAGTCCGCTCTCCTTGGGACTGGTTCTCTGCGCCATCTTTTGGAAGCAGAGTGCTTGGCCCCTACAAGAGTGTCCCTGCAGCTCCCCACGATGGTCTCACTCTTGCGAACGTGGAGGGAAGAGGTGGGGAAGCAGATCTCATTATCCCTTAAGGATATAGACAATAGGGCTTTGCCTTTTCATATCCCCTTCCTGAACATTGGTCCTCAGACGCGGGCAGTATGTGCGGGCCTCCTTGAGTCGGGTTGTCTCAGCCCCTTTTCGAGCCTTTGTGCGAGATTTCCGGGTATAGAGAGGACTTTCTACCAATATGGGCAGATCTCACATTTCTTTAGCTCTCTTGGGGGGATGTGGGGGGCCCGCCCTCCCCCTGAGGTCTCCCATTTTCAAAAGTTCCTTTTTTCCCCCACTAAACAAAAAGCTCTGTCGGGAGTGTATAGACATTTGACTGCGGCCTTGTTCCCCAATAAACCAAGCTACATGAGGAGATGGGAGGAAGACCTGGGGTTCATGGCCCCGGAGGAAGACTGGTATAGGGAACTGAGGGTCTTACAGGCAGCTTCCAGGTGTGTTAATCACCTGGAAATCCTGAAGAAAATTCATACGAGGTGGTTAGGGCTGGGCGATTTTGGAAAAAATCTAAATCTCGATTTTATTTAAACCTATGGACGATTTTCGATTTAAATCTCAATTTTTTTTTTTTTTGCTTTTCCGTGATGAATAAAGAGAAAAAACTAAGAGGTACCGGATGTACTCGTGTATAAGCGCCTAAGACCCTGTTTAGCCACCCAACCTACTTTTGACTCGTGGAAACCTATGGACCCCAGAAGCAGGTGACCCCAGCAAGTATACAGCCCCCACAGTGTATATACACCCAGCATCCCCCCAGTGGTTATAACAGCAGCCCCAGCAGTGTTTACAAGCAGCAGCCCCAGTGGTGTATACAGCAGCAGCCCCCAGTGGTGTATACAGCAGCAGCCCCAGTGGTGTATACAGCAGCAGCCCCCAGTGGTGTTACAGCAGCAGCCCCCAGTGGTGTATACGCACAGCCCCCAGTGGTGTATACAGCAGCAGCCCAGGGGGTTTACAGCACAGCCCAGTGTGTTTAACAGGCCGGCACTCCCACCTGTAAAGTAATAGAACATTATACTTATCCCTGCCGCTGTCCCGCCACCGCGCACCTCCGGCTTCTTCCGGCTTCCTCCTCTGACGCACAGACAACGACGGTGGTATTACCCTCCAGTGACCCTGGCGCGCTTCTCCCAGGATCGATCCCCTCTATGCTGGAGGGGCTGTGGAGAAAGAGGTAAACTGGCCCACATGTGGTGGTCCTGCCCCAGACTGGCCCCCTTTTGGGCAGTCATCTCTGGCTTGATGGGGTCGGTAATGGGCATGCGTGTCCAGGTGTCGCCGCAGCTGGCAATCTTACATGTAGGGATCCATCTCTTTCCCAGGGACTCCAGAACGCTGATTTCTAATGTTTTAACTGCTGCAAGGTTGAGCATCGCAGCTAAATGGAGGGCGGACGCTCCCCCCTTCTATTGCAGAGGTCATGGATCGTCTGAATGTGATATTCCACAATGAATACCACCTAGCTTTAGATAATGCCACCAGAAACAGGGTGATAGACGACCGGGCACGATGGGCGGCCCACCCGTCTGCAGCTCCGATTGTGTGAGACTTAGACTTTTGACGCTGGCCGTTCACGGAGTTATTCACGTCGCTATTTCTGCCATTGTTCACAATGTATGTGGCATCTGCGTTTAGGTCCCTGGTGGTCCTTGTCTCATCCAAACCCCCCCCCCCTCTACTTCCCTTGGCTGTTTTGTTTTCTTGTTTATGTATTCTTGTCTATGTTTATGTCATTGTATTTGCTTTGCATAACCTCAATAAAAATTATTGGAACAAAAAAAAAAAACTACAGCAAGCCGAACAGGGAGTAACATGTCACTGATATCAGTGTCTCTGTCCCTATATTCTTCTGCTCTGAGATTAGGTAGCAAAAATTTGGGAGATGGATTCCCTTTAAAACATATTAGATGCCTCAAAGCCAGTTACATTAATGCCATAATCCCTAGGCTATTCCTAACACAGATGCCCAACTGCCAGCCAAAACATTTTTATACAAGTTATGTTTTATTAGCTCCACATTATTAGTAAAAAGAGCAGCACGGCTTCTGCAGTGAGTGCAAATCAATCCAAGCAATACTTCTGTTTGCTATTCATACGATGCCAAAAAGGAATGCAGCACTCCAAATCAAGTGTCTAAAATCTGCCTTTATTAGGCCATCAAGTGCAGTGTGCAACGATTTAGGCCCAGTAGAAGAAGGGCGACTGGGCCTGAAACGTTGCACACTGCACTTGATGGCCTAATAAAGGCAGATTTTGGACACTTGATTTGGAGTGCTGCATTCCTTATTAGTTCCACAGATATCTTTGAAATTTGAGAGGCGAGTCTGATTTAGATCATTAATCCACTTATAAGATTTCAGCACTCGAGTCTTTATGCTTCTGAAAATGTATTTACAAATTCAATGCCATCACATCAAGGGACAACCAATGTGTTCACCGACGCCTTTCGACAATAAATGTCTTAGTCGTGGCTCAGGAGTGCCATCCTACATGATGTTTAAACACACTCCTTATTCTTACACACATGTGATGCAGATAATTAAAAACACACACCTGAAAGGAATATACACAGAACAAGTACCGTATATACTCGAGTATAAGCCGAGTTTTTCAGTACACAAATTGTGCTGAAAAGTGCCCCCTTCTGCTTATACACGAGTCTCAGTGAAGGCTCAGTGGGGGGGGGGGGAAGCGGTGATCAGGAGCTGGAGGAGGCAGGGGAGGCTGCAGTAGGAACGGGCGGTCACGTGTCTCCGCTCATTAGTGCAATGCAATAAGCACTGCATCCCCCTGTCCATCAGTGGTATACAGGCCCCCTTGCTGCCACACACCTGTAAAATAATACATCATTCATACTTATCCCTTTCACTCATTGCACGTCCTCCGGTCTTCTTCCTGCTTGTACCTGGCGTCATGTGACCGGCGCAGAAGCAATGACACAATCGCTGCTGCGCCCGCCTCAGGAATAGAAGCCAGGTACAAGCAGGAAGAAGACCGGAGGACGCGCGGTGACAGAGCGACAGGGATAAGTATGAATGATGTATTATTTTACAGGTGTGCGGCAGCAAGGGGGGCCTGTATACCACTGATGGGGTGGGCCTGTATACCACTGATGGGGTGGGCCTGTATACCACTGATGGGGTGGGCCTGTATATACCACTGAGGGAGGGCCTGTATATACCACTGATGTGGGCCTGTATATACCACTGATGTGGAGCCTGTATATACCACTGATGGGGGCTGTAACCTCTGATGGGGGGCCTGTATATACCACTGATGGGGGGCCTGTATATATCACTGATGGGGAGCCTGTATATACCACTGAGGAGGGGCCTGTATATACCACTGATGGGGGGCTGTATTCCACTGATGTGGGCTGTAACCTCTGATGGGGGGGAACTGTATACCAGTGATGGAGGTTCTATATACCAGTGATGGGGGATTATATACCAGTAATGGGGGGCCATTTATCATGATGAGGAGGGACTGTATACCGTGATGAGAGTCTGCTTCATTTCTCCCCCTAGGCTTATACTCGAGTCAATAAGTTTCCCTAGTTTTGGAGGGTAAAATTTGGGGCCTCGGCTTATACTCGGGTCAGCTTATACTCGAGTATATACGGTATATATAACATATATCCATTTAAAATCATGATGCAAAGGATACTTAGAACAGAGAACAAAACTGTTGTTAGATAATAATAATAATAATAATAAAGCTTTATTTATATAGCGCCAACATATTCCGCAGCGCTTTACAATGTAGGGGTTATAGTACAGAAAATATAATACAGTAAGTAATTACAGTAGAGAACAAATACAGTACAATAATTGGATACAAAACAATAGGCATAGAATCAATGTAAAAAGAAAATACAATAAATGAAGCAAGAAATGAAATTGACTCTGCTTTTGTTGTTTCCATGGTGAGAAAGGGACGGACTCTAGAGGTATTCTTCATGTGTAAGCGACAGGAGCAGACGAGAGATTGTGTGTGGGAGGAGAAGAAGAGATCGGTGTCAACCATAACACCCAGACAGTGAGCCTGCTGCCTAGGCGTTATCGTGGTACCACACACTGAGAGAGAGATGTCAGATTTAGGGAGGTTAGTGGATGGGGGGAGCAGAAGAAGTTCAGTTTTGGAAAGGTTTAGTTTCAAATAGAGAGCGGGCATGATATTGGAAACTGCAGCTTGACAGTCATTGGTGTTCTTTAATACCTCAGGGGTAAGGTCAGGGGCTGAAGTGTATAGTTGTCTGTCATCAGCATAAAGATGGTACTGAAAGCCAAATCTGCTGATGGTGTGTCCAATCGGGGCTGTGTAGAGAGAGAAGAGGAGAGGGCTAAGGACTGAACCCTGAGGGACTACAATACTGAGAGGAAGAGGGGTAGAAGTGGAGCCAGCAAAAGATACACTGAAAGAGCGGTCAGAAAGATAGGAGGAGAGCCAGGAGAGAGCAGTGACCTTTATGCCAATGGAGTGCAGCATAGAGAGTAGGAGCTGATATTCGACAGTGTCAAAAGCTGCAGAGAGGTCAAGGAGAATAAGCAGAGAGTGGTCACCATTACGTTTTGCTGTCAGAAGGTCATTGGTCCCTTTGATGAAGGCAAAGAGTGAATGAGTGAAGGGGGCAGAAACCAGAGTGTAATGGATCTAAAAGAGAGTGGGCGGAGAGGTAACGGGTGAGGCGGGAGTAGACCAGGCACTCCAGGAGTTTAGAGATGAAGGGGAGATTAGAGACTGGTCTGTAGTTATTTGTGCAGGATGGGTCGAGAGTGGTTTTCTTTAATAATGGAGTAATGATCGAGTGTTTGAAGGAGGATGGGAAGATGCCAGAAGAGAGGGAGAGATTGAAGATTTTGGTTAGATGAGTGGTGACGACTGGAGAGAGGGACTGGAGCAGGTGTGAGGGAATGGGGTCAGTAGAGCATGTGGTGGGACGAGAGGAAGAAAGGAGCCTGGAGACTTCTTCTGTGACTGGGTCAAATGTGGAGAGTGAACCAGAGGAGATGTGGGGAAGAATGGTGGTGGCAGCGCTTGGAGGCTGAGAGCTGATTTCCTGGCGGATGTTGTCTATTTTCTCCATGAAGTAAGAAGCCAGGTCATCAGCACAGAGGTCAGTGATGGAGACCTGCACTTTAGGACTGAGGAGAGAGTGAAAGGTGTCAAAGAGTTTTTTTTTGATTGTTGGATAGTGAGGAGACCAGGGTGGTGAAGTAGGTCTGTTTGGTAAGGTGAAGGGCAGAGTTGTAAGTTATGAGCATGAATTTATAGTGGATAAAGTCTCCTGGTGAGCGAGTTTTCCTCCATAGACGTTCAGCACTCCTAGAGCATCGCTGGAGGAATCGAGTTTGTGATGTGAACCAAACTGTACCACAATCATTTAATATTGCCAGATAAAGTCTTGTCTTTTATTGAGACCTAGGGGCGTTCTTATGCCCAATTTAAATATCCAGAACGATTCACAGTTGAGCAGCTTACGTTTAATATCTATTCCCCTAAAAGAGTTGGAAATTTTTTCTATCCCTTTAAATCTCAATGTACTGGTATCACCACTGTGAACCATTGAAAAATGGCGTGATACTGCAGACATATTAACTGCACCTGGATTCTTTGAGTCTGAAATGTGCCTACAGATGCGTCTCTTAAGTTCCCCTGTTGTGCATCCGACATATTGAGTCATACATTGTGTGCATTCTATAAGGTAAACTACATAACTGCTGGTACAATTAATAATATAACAAACAGTCCCTTTTTAAAAAAAAATAGCTTTCCTATTAAACCAATTCACAACCAGATCAGGTACTTATCCCTAATCACAGGAAAGATTCTTACTACAGATAATTTAATTTAATTATCCTTTATTAAATCGCCATAAAAATATATATTAAAAATAATTAAAAAACAGAGCATTCCCTCCAGAGAGATACATCAGAAACTGACCAATTAAGTTACAGCATCATAGTTTACACATCCATTGTCCTACTATGTATGGTAACAAGATAAAATCCATTTACCAACATACATCACAGTATAACACAGGGAAATGGCAGCAGATCTACAAATGATCCAAGTCACCTAACATGGTACATTTAATTATACTGTTTCAGTGATCATAAACATGATCATTGACTAACCATGTAATAACTAACCATCCTATTGTACATCTATTATACAAGCTACCACCATCTTTCATTATTTACAGATTATCCCTGCAGACAAGGTTCATACCTGGCTGTATGTAATGTCAGCGTCTGTGGTCCCTCCTCCCCTACAGCTGTTTCGCTACCCGCTTCTTCCGGGGGGCGTCGCATCAAATCTTCGTTTTACCCATGTCCATAATACAAAAGAAATCAATTTTTTAGATATCACCCTGATACAGTAGGTGATATACAGGAGAATAAAGTAAAAATTCGACCATACAGAAAACCAATGGCAACCAGCACGATCCTCAATGCAGACTCATGTCACCCAGGTCATGTCATAAGGAATATCCCTATTGGAGAACTTATACGAACAAAACGTAATTGTACTTATCCAAGTGTTTATATACATAAAGTCTAAAGCAGTTGAGAACCGTTTAAGCAGGAGATTATATAGTAAAGGAATAATGAGGGGGGCTAGCTCAATAGTCAATAAAATTGACAGAAGAGAACTTTTGGAATACAGGCAAAACAGCCCGAGAGACAATTTTATTACATTTTCAACTACTTTCAGCCCACAATATAAAGAGATTGTGGGGATCAATAAAAAAACATTTACCAATCCTTAATCGTGATTCAAAACTGACACAAATTCTAGAAACAAATCTGGTGCGATTTGTGGCAAAAAAAGCTCCAACTTTAGGCACTGTTCTTTCCCCAAGTCTGTTCCAATCCTCTCACAATGACTCAGGCAGTACATGGTTGGAGATGAAGGGTTTCTATAAGTGCGGTCACAATATCTGTAGAGCTTGAAATTATGTGCATAGATCAGAGACATTTGAGTCAAACAGTAATGGCTGAATATTTACAATCAAAAACTACATTAATTGTACCAGTAGTTATGTAGTTTACCTTATAGAATGCACACAATGTATGACTCAATATGTCGGATGCACAACAGGGGAACTTAAGAGACGCATCTGTAGGCACATTTCAGACTCAAAGAATCCAGGTGCGATTAATATGTCTGCAGTATCACGCCATTATTCAATGGTTCACAGTGGTGATACCAGTACATTGAGATTTAAAGGGATAGAAAAAAATTCCAACTCTTTTAGGGGAATAGATATTAAACGTAAGCTGCTCAACTGTGAATCGTTCTGGATATCAATATTGGGCACAAGAACGCCCCTAGGTCTCAATAAAAGACAAGATCTTATCTGGCAATATTAAATGATTGTGGCACAGTTTGTATATCTAACAACAGTTTTGTTCTCTGTTCTAAGTATCCTTTGTATCATGATTTTAGATGGATATATGTTACATATACTTGTTCTGTGTATGTGTGTGTTTTTAATTATCTGCATCACGTGTGTAAGAATAAGGAGTGTGTTTACACATCATGTAGGGTGGCACTCCTGAGCCACGACTTATGGCCACTTTACACGTCTCGATATCGTCGTACAACTTCGACAAAAAGTCACGTGGTTCGTGCGTTGGCCCCGATATCGTTCGTGCGTTGGCCCCGATAAATGTACAATTCGATGCAAGAACGATGCCAAAACGATATCGGGGGAGAAATGAGCAGGTTCTCCAACTGCCCGATATTGGATAGACGATCTGGCAGGATCGTGCTGCATGACAGCCCAACAACGATTTGGAGTACAACTTCCCCTATTCTCGCCCATGTTAAATTGTCGCCCATACAAGGGGGCGTAGACATCACAGTTGTGTTGCCTGCTGATATCGCGCTGTGTAACTTCTCCTATGCGATCTTGGATTTCTGCCCAAAAAATGCACGCTCCCGTGCCGTTGTATCCAACATCGAAATGATGTTGGTACGTGTAAAGTGGCCATAAGACATTTATTGTTGAAACACGTCGGTCAACACATTAGTTGTCCTTTGATGTGATGGCATTGAATTTGTAAATAAATTTTCAGAAGCATAAAAACTTGAGTGCTGGAATCTTATAAGTGGATTAATGAACTGCACCTCCGTCCGTTCCATGCACCGTCTCCAGGAGCTGAGGTTCTATTGATTACATCCTGGTGAGCAGAAAACCTCCCCCTCCCCTTTTCCCTATCATTCAGTCTGATTTAGAGGTTGATGTGCGGGGGGCCACTGTTCTATATAAAGGGGGGAACTGGGCTGGATCTCTATACATAGGGGTTTGGCTTGTAGTCTATGGCCATGATTGGGGTGAGACGTGTGGTTCTTTATTTTTACAAAGTATGTTGAGTAGACTGTAATAATTTTTGGGTGTGCTGAAGTGGGTAATATGTATAATAATGATTAAAAAAAATCTACAGCCATAATTTAGGGGCACATCTTCAGTGAGTGGGTGGACTGTTTTTTGATCCCCTCTTTGGAACATCCCTGATACTTTTTTTAAGGTATACAAGTATGCTGTAAGATGTTCCATTTATCATTTTAAATGGTTCCACAGAAACAATATATGCAATATATTAGATGATAATTTCTAAATCCCGATCTTCCTATTTTATATGCTTCTCATTAAATGTTGTAATATTTCTTCTTAAATGTGGTTTGTAATTGAATATAACAAAGAGGAAGTGTGGAAGGGTTTGGCTTCCTTTATCTCACTTTTGTCCTTTATTTCTGCTGAATACGATCTAAGGGTCCCGTCACACTTGGCGACATTTCAGCGATCCCAACAGCAATACGACCTGGTAAGGATCGCTGGAACATCACTACGTGGTCACTGGTGAGATGTCAAACAGTCAGACCTACTCAACGATGCAGCAACAATACAGCGACCTGTATAACGACCTTGTCGGTCGTTGGGACCCTGACAAACGGTAGCTAGTCTAACGACTCAGACCTATGTGGCTGAGTTCTGAGTCGGCAATGAGGTTGTTGTTAAGGCGTCAAACACAGCGATGCATGCTGCCCAGCGGGAGCCTGATGATCACAAAATGGTCCAGGCCATTCTGACACAATTGGCGATGTCACAGTGGGGGCCTGGTTGCTGCTATGTGTCAAACATAGCGATATCGCTGGCGAGGTTGCTGTTAAGTCACAATACCTGTGATGCAACAGTGATCTCGCTGTGTGTGACGGGGGCTTAATACAGAACCCTTCCAATTCATGGAAGCCTTCACAGGTTACAGAAATAGATGTAGAATCACGGTCTTACAATGACTGCATGTTCACATGTTTGAAACGTCCTAATCTACGTCTTACCAAACTCTTTTGATGTTCTACAGCTAATAGAAGTGAATGTAGTATTTACTATAATACATGAATTTAGGCAAAAAAAATGTCGCCAAAGGTGGAAACCCCCTTAAGAGGGTTAATCCCATCATTAATAGTTATCAATTATTGAAATTCTAAATGTGAGAACAAAGCCTTATTAAGAAAGCATTTAATTTTTTTTTCATAAGAGCACATGCCTGGATACGGTAAATGACAACAGTAATATAATTCTGTATCCGGCCATGAATAATAAAGAGGAGGTCTATAGTTTTCGATACTACACAGTATACAGTAATGTATATAACCGGTGGACCAGACAAGATAAGGTTCTTTGCTTAATTTTAGGGTCAGTTCACATGCTGAGTTGGTGGTGCAGATCTTTGACTTCCACAATCTGCACCTACTGTCAGAAATATGCATCAAAAACATGGCTGTCCGCATGGTGCGTTTTTATCTGCTGCAGATAAGTGGGGTAAAACAGTAAATAAAAATAAAATAAAAGTGTTTTGTGACGCCACCTACGGTTCCGGTAATGTTACCGGTGCTGCGGGACAGTCCTCTGGGGTGATGATGGAGCAGCAAGATGGTGACGCTCCCTGTAGGTGGAGCGGCATCCCCGGGGCAATTGTTAATAGTTTTTGTGCAGTCTTTACACAGGGTGGCAGCTTACCACACAGCACAGTCACTTGTCCTTTTTACTGCAGCAAGTGTGCGGCTCATCAAGCGTAGGAATTGGATATTGCAGTACAGTCTATGGAGGGAGCAGGATCAAGGGCCGTAATAACAGACACACACACAGGGTTGATGTTTCCGTACCTTTACTGATGTTGATGTGCAAGGTTATGTCCATGGTACCGTCTGGGTGGTCTGGAAGCAGTTCAGGATCTCCACACCCGATGAGTTATGGGCCTCCCTGTTGTTCTGTGTGTGCTTCTGGTCCCAGGCTGTCTGAAGGTGAGTCCTGACCCTCTCCTTTTTTCCTCACTTGTATGGCAGGCTGTGAGAGCTCTGCTGCGGGCACCGCCGTATCCACGGCGGTACCGGACTCTGCTAAGTGGCTGTGCCTCAAGTACTGCTGTGACCATGAGGCTTGGATCCTCCCTGGCCCTCTGGTCTTTACTGCTGGGCTGTTAGACCGCTCACAGTCTCGGACTCAGGTGTCCAGGTTGTCAACGCTGCTCCTCTGGGGTGAGCCTGTATGGTTCCACTCCACTGGCTAACTCGCCTTGCCTCTGTCCCTCAGTCTTGGGTCCCTCACACTGGTCAGGCTCTCTCACTCGCACGGGCCTAGCGCGGCTCCGTTCGCCAGGATGTCTACCTCAGTACTGCTCCGTACTAAACTACCTAACTCCGCCACCAGGCCTGAATTTAGAGGTCTGGAGTGGAATGTGTTGTGCGTGAGCTTACCTGATGTTGAAATCCCTCACTGCTCCAGGTGTTCCTGTGGCAACCGAACCGTGGGGTGCCACATATCAGTAGCAGAAATAAAAGTCACCATGCGAACAGGACTTCACAAATCTGGGAAAACATGCTGCTGCAAACTGAGTAAGGCTTGTCCCAAGGCAAAGACAAGCCAGCGTGAGGGACCCATAGGAGAGGGTCTGAGGAAGTGGAGAAGCAGGCCTGAGGAGTGGAGCCAGCTGCCAGGCTCACCCAAGTGCAGAGCGCCAGATGCAGACACTGGAATCCAAGGTTGTTAGGGATTCTGGGATCAGCAGCCAGCACTGGAGGGCGAGAGATTCCAAGTTGCCCGGCCACAACAGAGCCCAGGAGGCACAGTAGCACCAGAGAGCTCAGGGACAGTAGCTAGAGGAGTAGTACCCGGGAAGGGCTACAGCTGCCTTCCATATGAGTGAGAGATTTTACACAGGAGCAGAGAGGGTCGCAGCTTAGCGACAGGCAGCTAGGACCCGCCAAGAGTAGCACAACAGGAAGGCCTCAGAACTCGCTGGGTGAGGAGAATCCCAGCTTGCTTCCAGGCCACCCGGACTCCCAACAGTTCTTGTGGATGGTACCCTGGACAAACCTGCTGCTTTCACCAGTAAAGGTAATGGAGACTTCAACCTTTGTGTTTGTCATTCCACGCCTTCAGTTCTGCACCCCCAATGGCCTACCACTGCCATAGACTTGCCTGATTGCCATGGGGATCCGCTCCACCCGTGGGGAGCAAAACCATCACCGCTGCACTCCATGATCCCCAGAGGTCTCGCACCGCAGCCGTGGCCACTAATAACTGCCTACCATGGGTGGCATCATGACAAATACCCTCACACCACTACCCCCAGAACTCTTAATAACTCGACACCCAGGGCTATGGGACAGGGCCTCGAACCCGTGACTCCCCCAGCAGAACAGCAGGCCCGGTTCTGAGTACCCCACAGCCCTGGGGTACATCAAACTTAGTGCGGTTCTGCAGCGGACCTGCACTGATTATGCGATGAAATACGCATCGTGCGAATGAGCAATTAAGGTGGAGAGGAGATTGGTAGCCAACAGTAATTTACAGAAAATTAAGGATAAGGAATTTAGTAAGTATCCTGGAATATTAGACATAGAGGGAAACTAATAGTGCTATTAGATAGTAACACTATTTTTTAAATCTAAGATAGTTTTTACTCTATTAATATATTGCAGTCATACTATTATATAGCACTGTGTACTCATTTGCCCTTCTACCAACTTAATACTTCTGTTTTCTATTACTTCTATGACACCATATGATTAAAGACTAGCTGAATTCTTCTAAGCTCTCTCTAGAATCAGGAAGTTTCTTATCCCTCACAACTCATCACTGCAACATCCCTGACATGGGGAGGAGTGGAGAAGCTGAATGAGGAGTTGAGGAGGGCAGGGCCGGACTGGGACTGAAATTCAGCGCTGGAACTCAAACCAAAGCAGCCCACATGCAAAATCGCTTTACAAAAAAATAACCATTTGTAATTATATTGGCATTGTAGTAAAATTAGTGCTGGAATACATACTTGTACATATGCAGTATCAGTACTGTAGCTGGTACTTGTCATCAAGATATGTGCAATTAACATAACAGAAAAGTCATGGTTTTAAATATTTTTTATTAAACTTATAGAATATATCAAACGCATCCTTCTCAAAATAAAACAATTAAATATGTGGAGCATGTCAGAAAGAAAAAAATTAACATAAAAAATGCTGCAATATACTTAAAAGGATTGTCCACAACTCAGACAACCCATTCTCAATTACTATATTACCCCCTATAATCGCCTCTGGTGCTGGCCCTGTTTCAGCAAATTTGGTACTGCTTGACCTAGCGTTTGAATGACAATATGTAGCATCAGCCCTGCAGCCAATAAGTGGTTGCTAATGGGCTGCTTGACACTCGCCATGGAAACTGATAACCAGAAGTGCCATGTTACATTAGCTTAAAGCTAGTAAGTGCAACTGAATTAAAGTGCAAATGAAAAAACGCAAACCATACAACTAAACAAACACTGATGTAACATACAAAACACCGTAAGGACCATTATGCCAGCTAATCGGCACACCCCTTCAGAACAATATGAAATGACCCTCACACCCTAAATATAAACCTGTGGTAATGTACCTGTATAGTACATGCCATTCCTGAGTTAAAGTCAAAGTAAAGAAAAAGAGAACTTGCTACAACTATTGCACATTCTTTTTCTAATATAATCAAAAAGGAATGATGATATCAGATTACTTAAGGCATCAACAACCTTGACAATAGTTCACTTTTTTCAGTCAGTTTGTCAATAATATCATCTCCATCAAGTGTCATCAGTATGTCCTTTTCAGTAGCCATTAACATGAAAGATTCTAGATGATTCTGATTAATGCTATTTCTTAATCTGTTTTTTATAAATTTCAATGTAGAGAAGCTTCGTTCACAAGCAACTTGTGTAATGGAGAGACTTAGAAGAAATTTGTATGCCTTTCCAATGATGTTGTAAGCATCAGTTAATAAATTGTAGCGCTGAAGTAATTGATAGACACAAAAAGAACAGTTCTTGCATGATGAGCAGGTTTTATTCACCAGTTCGGTGTCATCAGTGCTTTCTTCTTCTGGGCTGGTGTCTATTGCCACTCTAATACTATATTCTTCTAGTGGAGATTTCTTCAATTTCTCCCAGTGCAAAGCCAGGCTGTTCAGCTCACTGCGAAGATTCTCAGGTGTTGCCCTCTCATCAAATGTAATCAATCGTTTGCTTGTCTCTTCCAAAGCAGGGCTATTTAATCCATTTTCTCTTATGGTTTGAAAGTTTCTTGGATCAAGGCAGGCAAGGTCTGCATATATTGTCCCATTTGCTGAGAAACGTCGCTCCATGCTCTGTATGACAACGTCCAAGATGACATTATGGACTTCCACCTTGTATGCAGTTACTGCATTTGCATGCACCTCATCTTCCGCTACTTCACCTGCCATTCGCTTTCTCCTTCGAATTCTTTTCTCAGGCATAGAATTTTCAATTTGAATTGTAAATTCTCCATATTTTTCTTGAAGCTGGTCATCAGCCCATTTCACAAAATTATTTGCAGCTTCTTTGACATCATCAAATGATCTACCATAGCTTTTTAAAGTCTCCTGTATGTCCGTCACCATCCGATAAGCTGTTAAAATATCCATGCCCGATGTTTGTAGATACTTAGATAACGGAGTAGTAAGTTGAAATATGCGTAGAAAAATTTGGGCTGTAATGATCGTTTCATATCTAAGTAGGCTGTCACAAAATCCTTTCGCTTTTGCACGAGCATCAGCATTATTCTTGCTTGAAGTATGGAAAATAGTAAGCATGACAATGAGGTAGACATATAAAGCAGAATCTGGCTTGCCAAAGGATCCAAAAACCTTTTTCAAAGCAACATCTTTTGACCACCAACGTGTTTCAGCTATTGTTGAAAGCTTGCGATGAAGAGGGTCCTGGCTTACTGTCTCCCACAAATTCATTCTAATATATGAATCTTTAATGAACATTGCTACATCATTGAGCAGCAGAAATAATGATGCACTTTGCAAAGTTGTCTTAGTGGTGTCTGACAAAACTAGGTTTAGGATATGTGAATAACACCACACATGTATTTGGCCAGGAGACACAGTTGTTAACCAAGTGGAAAAGCCATTGTAAATCCCTTGCATATTAGCAGCTCCATCAGTGGAATTTCCAATGCATTTAGTCACATCTATGTTGCATAAAGTGAGAACTTTCATTAGAAGCTGGTGTATTGCTTCACCGGTGGTTAATCTGCAGTCAACTACTGCAAGCAGCCTTTCATGAATTTGGTTAGTGACATACCGAATTATAACGGTCATCTGATCTTTTGATGTTATATCTTGTGATGTGTCAATTTGGATGGAGAACATTCCAGCATTCCTAACTTCTTTTTGAATAGTACTCTGAATCAGTTGCTTGATGGCATCAAGGATTCCATTTACAGTGTTTTTTGACAGTAACGTTATTAAAGATTCTCTTCCCCTAGCACCTTTGGAATGCTGATGTTGGCTTTTTTCAATGCATTCATTTACATGTTCTTGCAAACAGACATCATACTTGCCTAACAGTAGAACCAGTTCCAAAAAATTGCCATGATCTAAGCTCACATCCTTGAAGGTATAGGCTGCCTCTGCTTTATCCCCCCTGTAGCTAAGTCCACATTTTCCAATCACCTTTATTATGTCTATCACCCTATGAAGTACTTGTCTTCTTTTTCGAACTTGCTCTCTGTGAATTGACATTTGATTTTGAAGAAGAAGGCTCCCTATATCAGCACTGCTTGCCTTTATAAAATATGCTTCAGCACAACTCCTGTGATTTTGACTTCTCTCATGTTCCTCTGTTCTTTGATGAATGTGCTTTCGATCTTTGAACCCATAAATGAATGGACCAGTTGAAGAAGATTTTGAAAATGACAGACAGACAGTACAAAAAAATAACTTGTTGTCAGTGTCATATGTCAGCCATCTTCGGTTTGTTCCATCTTTGCGAAAGAAAACTTTTTGTAAATTAGGATCTTGTGTATCTTGCTTAGGGTGATATTTAAAAAATAAAGACAACTGGACTTGCGAAGGACGTGCAAAATAGCAGAAGCTTTCTCCAGAGGTGGGTGCCACACTGAAAGAAGCACTATGTGATGGTGGATAGAGATTGGAAGATGGAGCAACAGATTGAGCAGTTGAAGCAACAGGTACAATACTGGATACCCGTGCAACTGGCTCAGATGCAATATGCGGTGGAGAGGGATCTCCAAGTACAGCCCTATTTAATATAACAACCTCAGGTTCAGCATCACTTGAAGATTCAATACCAGTTAGTGCTTGAGATGTTATTTCAGTTTCAGTCACTGTAAGAGGCAGATTAGAAGCTGTATGTTCTGTGGCTTGAACAGATGTGCCACGTGAGAACAAGTCTGTTAACTTTGCACATTTTGCAGCATCAGCTTCTAGACTCCTCTTCCTTTTTTCCCTGACCTTCTCTGCACCACCTATCCTTTTTTTGGAAGTGTTTGGATCCATTTCACAGCAGTAAAAGGTAGCTGTGATTGAAATAAGAAAATAGAATTACTTTGTGTAACCTAAGTAAGTTGTACATCTTCAAAACAAAGTATTCATGATTTCTTTAGGTTATTGTGCAGAATAATGGCGCTTAATAGTCAATAATAAGTAAATGAATAATATTTGCTATACCGGTATTTATGTCATAACCTAACATCGCAAAATATAACACTGCTATGTTGACAGTGAACAGCTCTTATAAGGCTGCAAACATCTGAAGATAATTATATATACCGTATATACTCATGTATAAGCCGACCCGTGTATAAGCCGACCCCCCTACTTTTGCCCCCAAAACCTGGGAAAACCTATTGACTCGTGTATAAGCCGAGGGTGGACCCCAGCACAGGTATACAGTCCCCCCAGTGGTATACAGCAGCCTCCCCAGTGGTAGTATACAGCAGCCACAGAGGTATATACAGCAGCCCCAGTGGTAGTATACAGCAGCCTCCCCAGTGGTAGTATACTGCAGCCACAGAGGTATATACAGCAGCTCCAGTAGTAGTATACAGCAGCCTCCCCAGTGGTAGTATACAGCAGTCTCCCCCTGTGGTAGTATACAGCAGCAGCCTCCCCCTGTGATAGTATACAGCAGCCACAGAGGTATATACAGCAGCTCCAGTAGTAGTATACAGCAGCCTCCCCAGTGGTAGTATACAGCAGTCTCCCCCTGTGGTAGTATACAGCAGCCTCCCCCTGTGATAGTATACAGCAGCCACAGAGGTATATACAGCAGCCCAGTGGTAGTATACAGCAGCCTCCCCAGTGGTAGTATACTGCAGCCACAGAGGTATATACAGCAGCTCCAGTAGTAGTATACAGCAGCCTCCCCAGTGGTAGTATACAGCAGTCTCCCCCTGTGGTAGTATACAGCAGCCTCCCCCTGTGATAGTATACAGCAGCCACAGAGGTATATACAGCAGCTCCAGTAGTAGTATACAGCAGCCTCCCCAGTGGTAGTATACAGCAGTCTCCCCCTGTAGTAGTATACAGCAGCCTCCCCCTGTGATAGTATACAGCAGCCACAGAGGTATATACAGCAGCCCCAGTGGTAGTATACAGCAGCCTCCCCAGTGGTAGTATACTGCAGCCACAGAGGTATATACAGCAGCTCCAGTAGTAGTATACAGCAGCCTCCCCAGTGGTAGTATACAGCAGTCTCCCCCTGTGGTAGTATACAGCAGCCTCCCCCTGTGATAGTATACAGCAGCCACAGAGGTATATACAGCAGCTCCAGTAGTAGTATACAGCAGCCTCCCCAGTGGTAGTATACAGCAGTCTCCCCCTGTGGTAGTATACAGCAGCCTCCCCCTGTGATAGTATACAGCAGCCACAGAGGTATATACAGCAGCCCCTCCCCTGTGGTAGTATACAGCAGCCCCCCCTGTGGGTATACAGCAGTGCCTTCCCCTGTGGTATATACAGCAGCCCCTCCCCTGTGGTAGTATACAGCAGTCCCCCGCTGTGGTAGTATATAGCAGCCCCCCCTGTGGGTATACAGCAGTGCCCCCCTGTGGTATATACAGCCCCCCCCCCGTTGCTGCCGCACACCTGTAAAAAGAAGATCTTTCATACTTATCCTCCTGCTGTCACCGCGCGCATTCTCCGCTCTCCTTGCTTGCACCCGGGCCCCGGCGTCCATCCATATGACCGCGCACAAATAATGACGTCATTATTTGTGCGCGGTCACGTGGATGGACGCCGGGTGCAAGCAAGAAGGAGAGCGGAGGATGCGCGCGGTGACAGCAGGAGGATAAGTATGAAAGATCTTCTTTTTACAGGTGTGCGGCAGCAACGGGGGGGGGGGGGGGCTGTATATACCACAGGGGGGGGCACTGCTGTATACTACCACAGGGGGGCGGAGGAGCGCTGACAGTGCAATGTAATATGCACGGCTCCCCCTGCCGCTGATGGACAGAGGGATACAGTGGATATTGCATTGCACTAATGAGCGGCCCCACGTGACCGGCCGCTCACTATACAGCCTCCCCCACCTCCTCCAGCCCCCGGACACCGACCCCACACACTCAGCCATATAGTGACTCGTGTATAAGCCGAGGGGGGCACTTTTCAGCACAATTTTTGTGCTGAAAAACTCGGCTTATACACGAGTATATACGGTAATCTATAAGTAAAATGTCTCTCTTAGGCAAGGGTTAGACCTGCGTCTGCATTACGTTCAGGGGCTTCTGTTTGAAGCGTAGCATATTTCAGCATTACAGCAGTGTTACCAGAAAGGTAGCACTGCATTAACGCTGGCTATTTATCCCTATGGCATACGGAAGCCGAACGCATTGCAAACGCTGGCTTCACACTGCCGGAGTTTCAAATCTCACGCTTTTTCCAAGCGCATCAAATGACATGGGGCCCCTGTTTGGCCTGTTTGCATTGTATTTTTGTGCAGTGCATTCAAGGTTCTGTCTGAATCTCCCAAAAAATGTGACTCAGTCACGGAGCTCCTGTATATGGGACAACAGGCAATGATAGCTGTTGGCAGAACGATCGGTCAAACTATTGTTCTGACAACAACCATCCAATGTGTATGACAACTCTAGCTGAAGAAATCTGAAGAAAGCATGGCACTACTGTCAAGTAGGGGGGTGCACAGGTAAGCTTCCACACCATATAATCAGTATAAATAAACAAGGCACTCCTGTATTACGTGAAAAGTTGATAGAATTTGTGAGCGTACATAAACGTTTCAGTCTAGAGGTAGACCTTTAGCAGTAATTGCTAAACAATGGATAGGATTAAGTATGTGTCAGCTGAATGTGTTCAATGTTGTGGCACCAGATTTCTTGGGCAGTTGCTGTGGCATATTTGGTAGCACCGCCATTCTGGGTGCCTTCCAGCTGACACATACTTAATCTCATCTAGTGTTTAGCAATTACTGACAAAGATCTACCTCTACACTAAAATGTTTATGTATGCTCACTGAATAAAAAAATTCTATTAACTTTTCATCTAATACAGTAGTGCCTTCTTCATTTATACCAGGGGTCCCTAACTCCAGGCCTCAAGGGCCACCAACAGTGCAGGTTTTCAGGATCTCCTTAAGGCCACTTTACACACAGCAACTTATCTGTCCAACTTCTGACCAACTTACTGGTTGCAGTGAAATCATGGACACATTGCTCCATTTTGTGGCTGTGTACAAATGGAACAATGTGTCCATGATTTCGCTGCAAAAAGTAAGAAACCAGTCAGTTGTTCAGAAGTTGGACAGATAAGTTGGTGTGTGTAAAGTGGCCCTTAGTATAGCACATGAGTTGGAATCATCAACTGTGCACCTGTGCAGATGATCACATTAATACCTGTGCAATACTAAGGAGATCCTGAAAACAGGCACTGTTGGGAGTTGGGGACCTCTGCTTTATATTTACTACCAAAAGAGACTATTTAAGCATGTGCCACAAACCTATCAGAAGAAAACAACTTACTTTTGAGGTCTTGAATTCACATATAGGAATCACTGAGCATGCAGAAATGTTGGACACGTGATGATTTGTCAGTCGTCACCTTATCTTTTGTGTAAAAAATTAACATGAAAATTTTTTTTTAAAAAGATAAACAATTTTACATAATGCTGTTAAAAGATACCGTAAAAATAGCTAAAATCAAAGGATCTAATACAATAGAAAAAATACTACTCATTTTTATTCTTACAGAGTGCCTGCACTGACAATTAGGTGGTTGCATTGATCTCTTTCAGTACTGTAGATATCACAGTCCAAATGCAGATATTTAGATATACTTGGAGAGTAGTCAGCACTGATGGCAAAATAGAGGGTAAGGCTAGGGTCAGACTTCCGTCTGCCCCTAGCCTGGCAGATGCACTGAGTGTATAGCATTACCAGCATGTAACGCTATGCGCTGCCTGTGTATTGATCCCTATGGCAACCAGCAGCCTCATGCACTCGGCAGCTCCCACACAAATCTCCCGGATGTGCGCTTTTGTAGAGTGCACAGGAAATTGCTGCAAACAGCATTTCCTATGCGCTATGAAAACCCGCATATCCGGGAGTTGTCTGTGGAGCCGGTGGCTGCGGTAAGCTTCCAGTTGCTATAGAGAAAGATAACCTGGCGGCGCATAGTGTCACCTGCTACGTTTCTGACGGATTGGCTAGACTAGGGTCGGATATGCAAGTCTGACCCTAGCCTAAGTGACATTTGAGAACAGTTAACAATTCCAGAATTTATGTGCAAACAGATGGTATGTCATAGGAGCAGCACAGTGGCTCTGTGATTAGCACAGTATCGCAGCTCTGAAAAAAAGCACTGTACAGTGCCTTAATGGTCAGCAGTGTATGGTGGCTAAGTGGTTAGCACTGCAGTCTTGCAGCGGTCAGGTCCTGAACCTGGAGTCAAATCCTGGCAAAGACGATATCTGCAAGGAGTTTGTTTGTTCTCCATATTCATGGTCTTGTGGGTTTCCTCCGGGTCCTCCACTTTCCTACCACAATCCAAACTTTCAAAGATACACTGATAAGCAATTTTTGTGTAAAGCGCTGTAGAAATACTGGTGCTGTGTAAGTGATCAAAGGGAACTGCTCAGATCATTTTTAACCCCTAATCTATCACTAATGGTACCTTTACACGCCGCCACAACAGGATGGATACCAACGGCAACTTCACGTGCACGAGCACGGCCGAACGGTTACCAACGGGAACCGCACCCTCTTTACACGCCGCCACAAGGTACGCTACGCTACGCTACATCTACAGCTAGCTACATCGCCGGGTGTCTCAAGTAGCCAGCTGTAGCTCATTTACACACCGCTATAACCAGCTACTATGGGCGTACCTGGTGCAGCAGGGACAGCACATAGGCGTGCCACAATTGTGGTTTACGAGCCGTCCGTACGCTGATAGGACGAAGCAATAACATCCTGATTGGGCAGGCAACGCAGGAGGCTGAGTAATACAGCACGCTCGAGCGATTGTGTAGTGTGACTCGTCAGCTCCTTAAATATGCCTCCCTATGCAGCGACTACCAATCATCATGCAGCAGCTTCCACCAATGATCGCACATGGGGCGCGGTAACACAGAGCCTGGGTCACGCCTTAGCTACATTGCAGTTACATCGCCGGGTGTCCAGAGTTCCCTTCTGTAGCTTCTTTACACGCCGATACAGCTCGCTACAATCGGCGATGTAGCCATATGTTTATGGGCAGTGCACGGATACAGAGGTATCTGTAGCCGGCTGTGTCGTCCCGTCTTCACACGCCGCTACTACGGGGTATTTTGCCGCTACAAGCTACATTTGTAGCCTGTAGCGGGTTGTATCCATCCTGTTGTGGCGGCGTGTAAAGGTACCATAAAGGTACCTTAACACGCCGCTACAACAAGGTGGAAACAACCGGGTGCTTCACGTGCACGAGCACGCACCAACGGTTACAAACGGTACCCGATACCGCCTTTACACGCCGCTACCTCGGGTTGATTTGACGGTGCAAGATACATTTGTCTCATAAACCAGGTTGTTTCCACCTTGTTGTAGCGGTGTCTAAAGGTACCTTTAATGTCTCAGCACCATGTAGTATATTCCATTTACACAGCCAGCCTCAGCATAAGCAGTAGGTCCATATAGTATATGCCATACACAGTCACCCCAGCGTAGGCAGTAAGGTAGGCCCACACAGTCAGCCCCAGCATAGGCAGTAGTAGGTCCATATATGCCATATATACACAACCAACCTCTGAATAGCCAGTAGTAGGTCCATAAATTAATTGCCATACAAAGCCAGCCCCAGTGTAGCCAGTAGGGTAGGCCTATATATATATATATACACACATCTAGCCACAGCCCCTATGTATGCCAGTAGTAGGCCTGCCCCATAGAGTATATGCCATTTACACAACCAGCCTCAGCCTAGGCTGTATTAGGTCCATATAGTATATGGAACTACCACAGCCTAGGCTTGGGCTGGCTGTGTATATGCCATATTCTATATGGGCCTACTATAGGGACCGGTGGTGGCCCATATAATATATGCTAATCAAATATCGAAGAAAAAGCCGCACTCACCGGTCTTGAAGAACGTGTCTGGATTTATTCCAATTCAAGGGTCATTGTGCAGGGAGGGTGGGGGTGCAGAGGAGGACGACGGTACACCGTTTCGTGCTGGAGGCGCTTCTGCAGGTCCTGTACAGAAGCGCCTCCAGCGCGAAACGGTGTACCGTCGTCCTCCTCTGCACCCCCCCACCCTCCCTGCACAATGACCCTTGAATTGGAATAAATCCAGACACGTTCTTCAAGACCGGTGAGTGCGGCTTTTTCTTCGATATTTGATTACTACATGTTTGCTGAAAAGCGCGCACCGCCGGTATATGCCGTTTGCCTGTAACTGTATGGCATCCTGGAGTCCTATGACGAGAGTTAGTTGCCCGGTTTTTCTTTCTTTTGGACTGTAATATATGCTAATACACATTAAAACCAGCCCCAACCCGAGCATATGCACTGGGAGTATATAGGCCCATAGTATATGATAATGTTTCATGCTGTGCCAACTACATACACAGCAGCCCAGCAGCAGTGAAACTGCCTCATATGATAGTGAAAGTGCCTCAGATGATAGAGAAAATGCCTATGACTGACAGTGAAAGTGCCTCAGAATTTGAGGCACATTCACTCACTATCATCTAAGGCATTTGCACTATCATCTGAGGCTTAGATGATAAAGTGCCTCAGATGATAGTGAATGTGCCTCATATGATAGTGAATGTGCCTCAGATGATAGTGTATGTGCCTCAGATGATAGTGTATGTGCCTCATATGATAGTGAATGTGCCTCATATGATAGTGTATGTGCCTCAGATGATAGTGAATGTGCCTCAGATGATAGTGTATGTGCCTCATATGATAGTGAATGTGCCTCAGATGATAGTGTTTGTGCCTCAGATGATAGAGAAATTGTCTCAAATGATAAAGTGCCTCAGGTGATAGAGAAAGGGCCTCAGAATCTGAGGCACATTCACCATCACCTGAAGCACTTACACTATCATCTGAGGCTTAGATGATAGATAAAGTGCCTCAGATGATAGAGAAAGTGCCTCAGATGATAGAGAAAGTGCCTATCAGTCTCATATGAGGCAAATTCTCTATCATCTAAGGCACTTTTACTATCATATGAGGCACTTTCTCTATCATCAGAGGCACATTCTCTATCATATGAGGCACTTGTACTATCATATGAGGCACTTTCTCTATCATCTGAGGCACATTCACTATCATATGAGGCACATTCACTATCATATGAGGCACATTCTCTATCATCTGAGGCACTTTCTCTATCATCAGAGGCACATTCTCTATCATATGAGGGACTTGTACTATCATATGAGGCACTTTCTCTATCATCTGAGGCACATTCACTATCATATGAGGCACATTCACTATCATATGAGGCACATTCTCTATCATCTGAGGCACTTTTATTATCATATGAGGCACTTTCACTGTCATCTGAGGCACTTTTAGTATCATATGAGGCACTTTCACTGTCATCTGAGGCACATTCACTATCATCTGAAGCATTTGCACTATCATCTGAAGCTTAGATGATGATAGTGCCTCAGATGATAAAGTGCCTCAGATGATAGAGAAAGTGCCTCAGATGATAGAGAAAGTGCCTCAAATGATAGAGAAAGTGCCTCAGATGATAGAGAAAGTGCCTCAGATGATAGTGAATGTGCCTCAGATGATAGAGAAAGTGCCTATCACTATCATATGAGGCACATTCTCTATCATCTAAGGCACTTTTACTATCATATGAGGCACTTTCTCTATCATCTGAGGCACATTCACTATCATCTGAAGCATTTGCACGATCATCTGAGGCTTAGATGATGATAGTGAAAGTGCCTCAGATGATAGAGAAAGTGCCTCAGATGATAGTGAATGTGCCTCAGATGATAGAGAAAGTGCCTATCACTATCATATGAGGCACATTCTCTATCATCTAAGGCACTTTTACTATCATATGAGGCACTTTCTCTATCATCTGAGGCACTTTCACTATCATCTGAAGCATTTGCACTATCATCTGAAGCTTAGATGATGATAGTGCCTCAGATGATAAAGTGCCTCAGATGATAGAGAAAGTGCCTCAGATGATAGAGAAAGTGCCTCAAATGATAGAGAAAGTGCCTCAGATGATAGAGAAAGTGCCTCAGATGATAGTGAATGTGCCTCAGATGATAGAGAAAGTGCCTATCACTATCATATGAGGCACATTCTCTATCATCTAAGGCACTTTTACTATCATATGAGGCACTTTCTCTATCATCTGAGGCACATTCACTATCATCTGAAGCATTTGCACGATCATCTGAGGCTTAGATGATGATAGTGAAAGTGCCTCAGATGATAGAGAAAGTGCCTCAGATGATAGAGAAAGTGCCTCAGATGATAGTGAATGTGCCTCAGATGATAGAGAAAGTGCCTATCACTATCATATGAGGCACATTCTCTATCATCTAAGGCACTTTTACTATCATATGAGGCACTTTCTCTATCATCTGAGGCACTTTCACTATCATCTGAAGCATTTGCACTATCATCTGAAGCTTAGATGATGATAGTGCCTCAGATGATAAAGTGCCTCAGATGATAGAGAAAGTGCCTCAGATGATAGAGAAAGTGCCTCAAATGATAGAGAAAGTGCCTCAGATGATAGAGAAAGTGCCTCAGATGATAGTGAATGTGCCTCAGATGATAGAGAAAGTGCCTATCACTATCATATGAGGCACATTCTCTATCATCTAAGGCACTTTTACTATCATATGAGGCACTTTCTCTATCATCTGAGGCACATTCACTATCATCTGAAGCATTTGCACGATCATCTGAGGCTTAGATGATGATAGTGAAAGTGCCTCAGATGATAGAGAAAGTGCCTCAGATGATAGAGAAAGTGCCTCAGATGATAGTGAATGTGCCTCAGATGATAGAGAAAGTGCCTATCACTATCATATGAGGCACATTCTCTATCATCTAAGGCACTTTTACTATCATATGAGGCACTTTCTCTATCATCTGAGGCACATTCACTATCATCTGAAGCATTTGCACGATCATCTGAGGCTTAGATGATGATAGTGAAAGTGCCTCAGATGATAGAGAAAGTGCCTCAGATGATAGTGAATGTGCCTCAGATGATAGAGAAAGTGCCTATCACTATCATATGAGGCACATTCTCTATCATCTAAGGCACTTTTACTATCATATGAGGCACTTTCTCTATCATCTGAGGCACTTTCACTATCATCTGAAGCATTTGCACTATCATCTGAAGCTTAGATGATGATAGTGCCTCAGATGATAAAGTGCCTCAGATGATAGAGAAAGTGCCTCAGATGATAGAGAAAGTGCCTCAAATGATAGAGAAAGTGCCTCAGATGATAGAGAAAGTGCCTCAGATGATAGTGAATGTGCCTCAGATGATAGAGAAAGTGCCTATCACTATCATATGAGGCACATTCTCTATCATCTAAGGCACTTTTACTATCATATGAGGCACTTTCTCTATCATCTGAGGCACTTTCACTATCATCTGAAGCATTTGCACTATCATCTGAAGCTTAGATGATGATAGTGCCTCAGATGATAAAGTGCCTCAGATGATAGAGAAAGTGCCTCAGATGATAGTGAATGTGCCTCAGATGATAGAGAAAGTGCCTATCACTATCATATGAGGCACATTCTCTATCATCTAAGGCACTTTTACTATCATATGAGGCACTTTCTCTATCATCTGAGGCACTTTCACTATCATCTGAAGCATTTGCACTATCATCTGAAGCTTAGATGATGATAGTGCCTCAGATGATAAAGTGCCTCAGATGATAGAGAAAGTGCCTCAGATGATAGAGAAAGTGCCTCAAATGATAGAGAAAGTGCCTCAGATGATAGAGAAAGTGCCTCAGATGATAGTGAATGTGCCTCAGATGATAGAGAAAGTGCCTATCACTATCATATGAGGCACATTCTCTATCATCTAAGGCACTTTTACTATCATATGAGGCACTTTCTCTATCATCTGAGGCACATTCACTATCATCTGAAGCATTTGCACGATCATCTGAGGCTTAGATGATGATAGTGAAAGTGCCTCAGATGATAGAGAAAGTGCCTCAGATGATAGAGAAAGTGCCTCAGATGATAGTGAATGTGCCTCAGATGATAGAGAAAGTGCCTATCACTATCATATGAGGCACATTCTCTATCATCTAAGGCACTTTTACTATCATATGAGGCACTTTCTCTATCATCTGAGGCACATTCACTATCATCTGAAGCATTTGCACGATCATCTGAGGCTTAGATGATGATAGTGAAAGTGCCTCAGATGATAGAGAAAGTGCCTCAGATGATAGAGAAAGTGCCTCAGATGATAGAGAAACATTCACTATCACCTGAAGCACTTGCACTATCATCTGAGGCTTAGATGATAGTGAAAGTGCCAGTGAAATGCCTTACCTTGTGCCTCCCTCGGCTTGCTGTCCCACACAGGAGGTAGCTGACAGGTCACAGGAGCCTAGAAGGAGACTGTCCGCTGCCGGCCCGGCCACCCACCACTGCCATGTTCAGGTGCAGGTCAGAGATTCCAGCTTCTAATGGCCTGGCGGCTGGCCAGCACATCCACCACCACCCACAAAGAACGTGCTGTGCTGTCGCTGTCTTGATGTCGTCACTCGTCACACAGCACAGCACTGCCGTATATTGCGTCCGCCCCTCAGCCGCTGATTGGTGTCTGTGCGTGTGTGCCACAGCGTGACAGGCGCGCTTCAGTGTGCGACACTGTCTGCGGCTGCCGACGAGTGAGACTCACTCTCCTGACTGAGTGTCTCCTCATGACGCATGTCGCATAATAATACAGGCGGCGGGGCCACGGGCGGCGGTACTGCCGGCAACTTGGCGGCCGGCTCCGCTCCCGGACCCCGCTATACCGGCGGGCGGCGGCGGCCGCAAAATCAATTATAAATAGGCAGACCAGCTGCGGCGGGAGGAGCGGGCGGCCCCCGCACCCCGCCACCGGCCGGCCCATAGGGAGAAGTCCCGGTTCTCCTGCCTGCCAGTCCGGGCCTGGAGGAGGGGAATGATTAATGCAGAGAACAGAGACTTCCTAATTCTACATAAAGCTTAGCAGGATTCAGCCATTCTGTTTTTAGTCACATGATGTCCTAGACCTTATGGAAAAGAGACAAATAAGTACAGGGCGCTAAATAATAAGATAAATTCATTATATTAAGAAGATTAAAACTCTCTGATGGAAAAGCGCCCACACCAGATGTGCATACAAGTGTTATTATTTTACTGGGGGGAAAAATAAAGATTGAGAAGTAGTTGTCCAAGGAGTGGACAACCCCTTTAACATGTAGACAGTCCCTTTCAAGGCCAATTAGGAGATCTAATGGACCAATATGCTTTCTTGAACTGTATACAGTAAATCAGAATATAATACTTGTAAGAAAACAAATAACTACCGTATATGATTTTTAGAAAGCTAAGGCTAGCTTCACACCACAGCAAGATCCGATTCGGGGCTGTCCGGTGTAAACCAGACAGCCCCGGACTGGATTTTGGCCCCATATTATCCTATTGGGCTGGATGGAGACGGATGGCAGCTATCTGCTATTCGGTTTCCATCTCTCTGGAAGAATCCGGGAGAAGTCGGATTTTTCTCCCGGACACAGGTGCTCCCTAACATGGGAGCCTATGGGGCCCCGATCTGGGAGGAACCGGGAACCGGATACCGGCGGCTGCCCGTCGCTGTTTATTTCAGGACCGCGGCTAGCTCCCTGCAAGCCGCGGTCCTGAATCATCTGCAGCGGCAGCTGCGTCTGGCTGCACACCGGACCGGAGGGCATATTTGCCCTCAGGTTCTGTGTGCTGATCCGGTCCGGGGCTGTCAGGTTCATCTCTGACAGCCCCGGATTTTATCTTGCCGTGGTGTGAAGCCAGCCTTAGAGATAGTACCACATATCTGTTGCTTGCCTACTCCTGCAAGAAGTCAAGAGCTTTTATCCATGCCCTAACCTTTGGCGGATACAACACAATACATGACAATTACCCTCCAACATGGAATAATTGTTTTTCCTTACAGTTGACACTAAGGGAAGTCCTGACATACAGCCATATGGAGCTAATATTGAGTTCATCAGGAGAATTATGAAGTGGGCACCTTCTAGGAATGACTGCACAAAGTGACAATTTTTATCATTCAACTTTATGGCTGTGTTAAGGGAAGCAGCAGATTTAGGACTCTGTAGCAGAAGTAAGTATTAGTAGCATAGCTACTGGGGGTCAGAGCGTGTCATGCAGGCGCCCTCAGGAATGATCGCTGCTCTTAACTATATCGGTGTGCACAGCTCACTGATATAGTTAAGCTCTGCAAATCGCTTTAAGATTGCAGTGTGCAGAACGGCAGGTTCCAGGTGGAGCAACATGATGACATCATCATGCTAGGACATTCAGTGTATGTCCCTGTGCAATGACATCTCCATGTAAGTTGGCCCAGGACCTACAGCTGTCTGTCAGTGGATTCGTCAGGGTTAGGTGAGTATATGATTACTTTTTATTTAAATAATGTGTGGAGGCATGGTGCATTGTGGGGGCTATCATACATGATACAGTGTGGAGGCTACTAAAGGGGCCTTCATACTTAGTGGCGGCTACTAAAGGGGGCCATCATGTAGCCTGATGGATAAAGGGGGCTATCGTACAATGTAAGGGCCAACATTTGATATGGTGGCCATCATACAGAGTGGGGGCAATTAAGCATGAAGGACTTATGGGGCCGTCACACACGTCAATATCGCATGCACGATCACTGCTGCATGTGACGATGCAGTGATATTGACGCGTGTGACAGGGCGCATCAACCTGCGATAAATCGCTGGTTGATGGTCGCCAGGTTTTAGAACCTGTTCTAAAACCTGACGACAGTCGCCCGGTGCACACGCAGCATCGCTGCGTGTGACACCGGGAGATACGATCAGCCAGCTCCCAGTGCCTTTCAGGAAGCACTGGAAGCTGGTATCCAGGGTAAACTGCGGGTAACTAGGCAGCGCGTGCTGCCTAGATACCTGATGTATACCTTAGTTAGCAGCCTTCTCCGCTCACCGGCTGGTATCTAAGGTACACAGTGGGTAACTAGGGTCCCTAGTTACCCGCTGTGTACCTTAGATACCAGCCGGTGAGCGGAGAAGGCTGGTAACTAAGCTATACATCGGGTATCTAGGCAGCGCGCGCTGCCTAGTTACCCGCAGTTTACCCTGGATACCAGCCTGCAGACATCGTGGAAACGATATAGAAATAATTTCCACGATGTCGCTGGTAAAATGATCGCTGGTAAATCTGCCTGTGTGACAGCTCACCAGCGATCATCCGTGAACGACATTGACGCGTGTGACGGCCCCATAAGGATGCTTGCATACAGGATGGGGACTACTAAGTAATTAATATACAGAATGGGGGCTACTAAGGGATCATTTACAGTATGTGAACTACTAAGTGGCCATTATACAGTGTGTGGCTACTAAATGATCATTATACAGTGGGGGCTACTGTGGGGCCATCATACAGTTTGGGGGGCATTATACTGTGTATATGGGGTAGCTATGAAGACACCATATTGCGTATAGGGTGTGGTATCCCACAAAGTGGCCATTCCCATGGGATACCAGAATCATAATGTTACATGCAAATACTGTGATTTCTGTGTGTATTGAATGTGGTAAGACAAGCTGACAGGCAGCACTGAAAGGGTTAATCACCCCCTCCCTTTGCAGGGTTTAAGCCAGCTCTGCTTGCAGGATAAGGTTACAACTAAACTGTGATAGTCACATGCAGAGGGGGGGTACAAACTCCCAGCTACAGTGTGGAATAGTGAGTTGAGGGAGGAGAGCAAGAGAGAGAGAGCTCATGGCTGCCATATGGGAATATGGTCATTGTCCTTAGGAAAGGAAAAAGTATGCTGCAGAGAAGTGCAGCTCATCATAAGGAATGCATAGAGGATTAAAAGAAGGGAAATCTGAACTAGAATTTGATGAGGAGCCTCCTTCAGTCATTTGCGTGTCTGGGTCAACGCTTAACTGTAAAGGCACCGTCACACACAGAGATATCTCTGGAGACATTGCTTGCAACTCACTGGTTGCAGTGAAATCATGGACACATTGTTCCATTTTGTTGCCATGTACAAAATGGAACTATGTGTCCATGATTTCACTGCAACCAGTGAGTTGCAAGTAATGCATCCAGAGATATCTCTGTGTGTAACAGTACCTTAAGTGTGGACTCACTGTCCTCCTATTACCTACCATCTGTAAATAGCTACCGTGTTTCCCCGAAAATAAGGCGCCCCTGAAAGTAAGGTGTAGTGGGGTTTTTGCCAGGGTGCATAATATAAGGCACCCCCGAAAATAAGACGTGGCCAGCTAAAAAAAAAAAATATTGATACTCACCTGCCTCTGCCACTTGCTGCCGCCGCCATTGTTCCTCCATGTCCTCTGGAGCTTGCCGTTGCCACCATCACTGCCGGTGGATGTCACCTGGTGTAGCCAGGCACCGTAGATGTACGATGGTAAGCCATCAGCCAATCAGGCGGCTGCTGGCTTCTGATTGTCCGCAGCATAACCGTACATCTCCTGTACAGGGGTCATCTGCACTGCTCAGCGTAGATGTACGGTAATGCCGCGGCCAATCAGACGCCAGCAGCCGCCTGATTGGCTAATGGCTTACCACCGTACATCTACGGCGCCCGGCTATGTACACACCGGGTGACATTATTATTATTTATTTATATAGCACCATTAGGTTCCATGGCGCTTTACATGAGGATAGGGGAGACAAGCACAATTACAATAACTCTAGACAATCAGGACATATAGGTACAGGTGACATCAAGCGGCGGTGGCAGTAGTAAGCTCCGGCAGGCTCCGTTGATGTGTCTGACTGAGTGTGTATGGCTGTGTGTGTATGTGACTGTGTGTGTGTGTGGCTAGAGGGATAGTAGAGGATGATGGGGGGCTACAGAGGGATAGTGAAGGATGATGGGGGCTACAGAGGTATAGTGGAGGATGATGAGGGGCTACAGAGGGATATTGGAGGATGATGGGGGCTACAGAGTGATATTGGAGGATGATGGGGACTACAGAGGGATAGTGGAGGATGATGGGGGCTACAGAGGGATAGTGGAGGATGATGGAGGCTACAGAGGTATAGTGGAGGATGATGGGGGCTACAGAGGGATAGTTGAGGATGATGAGGATAAGACACCCCTGAAAATAAGACATGGTGCAACTTTCGGAGCAAATATTAATATAAGACGGTGTATTATTTTCGGGGAAACAGGGTACCTACCCATTACTGCCAATAAAGAGACTGTTCATTTCCAAGTCCTATGTGGTCCTTCATAATTGGAGATTAACTACACAAACAGCTATCCCACCATCATATTCCATTTTTATTGGGGGACATTGTGTGTGTGTGCAATTTGTAGGGGATCCATTGTGACAGTAAGCTCGGCGACCGTGAGGCAGATTACAGGCTCCCGGGAGCACACCACATGAGGTTACCACAAGGAGAGCAGTCAGGACATCATACTGTGTATAGGGATCTACAGGGACATCATAGTCTATAGAGGGAAACTGTGGGCCCATCTTACTGTGTAAAGGGGAGCTGTGAGGACATCAAATTGTGTATAGTAGAGCTGTGGGGGCATTATACTCTGTAGGGGGAGCTATGATGACATTATCCTGTGTATATGGGAGCTATGAAGACATACTACTGTGTACATAAGAGCTATGGGCCCATTATACTGTGTATAAAGTAGCTGTAAAAACATCATACTGTGTATAGGGGGACTTCAGAAAACATTTATAAATCTTAAGAGGGCACTTATTGTTATCTTGGCACTCAGGTTGTTGTGGCTGTCAAAGTGCTGCACAGGGGGCATTATTATTTTTCTGGGGTCAAAATGTGGGCATATAGTAGTTTTCTGTTTATTCTCCTTCCCCTGTATTTGATTGTTGCAGTGGTGAGGTCTAGTATATTCATTGCCCTATGCCAATTATGGATAACCTGTGACACATGTGTCAGCAGTGACACGCCAGGCGTTTTTGCTGACATGCGTGTCATAGCTCAGTTTCCCCCTCCGCTGATAACATAATTAGCTCTGCTGCATTACCATGCCACCCTTGTCCCACCTTTGGATGCTGAGCTGACACTGTGATTGCATGCAGACAATGTCAATCACAGTGTCAGCATCCGGAGGTGGGACAAGGGTGACACATAATGAAGATGACAATCAAAGTGTTAGCATCCCACCTCCGGATGCTAAAGGGGAAAAAACAAAATCGTTTGCGCCAAACTGTTATGGATCAATACATGGGGTCGGTTTATTAACCCTCCGCTCACCTTCTCGAGTTGTGCAATTCCGCACAACTGGATTAAACGCTCGTGCTGCTGGGCTCTCCTAGTTGAATATGAGCGGCGGGATGGAACCTGCACGTGCCCTCCGTATCTCTCTCTCTGCAAGTAACTGTTCCAAGTGAGTGGTGTAATGATGTCTGTCAAGGTCTTGCGGCCCAGAGCTGCTGGCTATCACACTTCCCAGCCGGGAAGAAAGTATATGCAGCTCCAAAAGATAATGTGATATAATGAGCGCTAAGGTACACACAAGGACTCGACCAGTGAATAGTTTACCTTTCAGCTTTAATCGACAAATAGATCCCTTTAGCCACAACGCGTTTCAACGCATATAGCGTCTTTCTCAAGTATCACTTGAGAAAGACGCTATATGCGTTGAAACGCGTTGTGGCTAGAGGGATCTATTTGTCGATTAAAGCTGAAAGGTAAACTATTCACTGGTCGAGTCCTTGTGTGTACCTTAGCGCTCATTATATCACATTACCTTTTGGAGCTGCACCTCCGGATGCTGACGCTTTGATTGACACTGACTGCATGCAATCACAGTGTCAGCTCAGCATCCAAAGGCGGGACAAGGCAGCACGGTAATGCAGCAGAGCAAATTATGTTATTAGCGGCAGGGTGTGGCACTTTGAGCAATGAAGAGGAACGAGGGATAGGTGAGTTATATTGTTTATTATGTTTCTGTGTGCACCCGGATGGAGGCCATATCCAGGGTAGGGGGTAATGTACCAGGATGGGGGTGTATATCCCAGTATGGGGGCTATATCCAGGATAAGCAGCTATATACCAGGATGGGGACCATATCCAGGATGGGGGGTGCTATATCCCAGCATGGGGGCTATATACCTTGATGGGGGCCATATACAGGTTGGGGGATTCTATGTCCCAGCATGGGGGCTATGTCCAGGATAAGGGGCTATATACCACAATGGGGGCCTTATTCAGGATGGGGAGTAATGTACCAGCATGGCGGGGTGCTTTATCCCAGTGTGGGGGCTATATCGAGGATATGGGGCTATATACCACAATGGGGGCCATATCCAGAATGGGGGTAATGTACCAGGATGGGGGGTTGCTATATCCCAGTGTGGGGGCTATATCCGGGATAAGGAACTATATACCAGTGGGGGCCATATCCAGGATGGGGGTAATGTACCAGGATGGGGGGGTTGCTATATCTCAGTGTGGGGGCTATATCCAGGATAAGGGACTATATACCAGAATGGGGGCCATATCCAAGATGGGGGGTAATGTACCAGGATGAGGGGGGTCCTATATCCCAGTGTGGGGGCTATATCCAGGATAAGGGGTTACATACCAGAATGGGAGTCATATCCAGATTGGGGGGGGTGGTAATGTACTGAGGTGGTGCTGTATCCCAGTATATATGAGTATGGGGGCTTTATCCAGCATACAGCGCTACATACCAGTATGAAGGGATAATGTACCAGGATGGGTGGGGGCTATATCCAGGACAAGGGGCTATATAACAGAATGGGTGCCATATCCAGGATGGCGGTAGTGTACCGGCATGTGGCTATATCCAGCATAAGGGGCTATATATACCAGAATGGGGGCCATATCCAGGATAACATTTTGTTATTACAGCTACTAATATCAGAAAATGATGGGGGGTTTTCGAAGTGACACATCACGCGAGTTATGCTCAGTTTTTTAGCAAATATTTACACACCGAGCTCAAAAGGTTGCCCATCACTGGTCTATGCACTATTCAGGTTGAAGGGAGAGATAACTAGAGATAAGGAATGTGATGGTGATGGGGGAAGGATCCATATAGGGATGTTAGGGAACTCAAGGTACAGAGGCACATGAGTGTCAGGAGGTGACCTGTCTCCCTGCTCCCTTCCATTAGGGCCTTCCTCCCCTATCCATCTCTTTGGTAACCTCAGTGTTGCACCGCACACCGGACATTCTGTCATCTAAGTGTGACAGCCATTCTTTGTTGACAGTACTCCATTTGTGACATTGCGAATATAGCTCATGACTGCTGCAGCCAATCACTCTCCTGAGTGGTGATAAAGAGTTTGTTGGCAGAATACTTCTGAGCCTAGTGATTGACTTCAGTGGTCATATGTTGTAGATGTGATGACCCTTTCTGGTAGATCTGATGGGAGCAGCAGAGAGACGTAGTTGGAGTGGCAGTAGATAAGTAATGATGAGTTTGTTATTTTATTATTATTATCTTTTTTTTTTTTTTTTTAAATCGTCTTTGAGCCATTTTACTGTCAAACCAAAAAACTGCTGAAAGGAAAATCAGAATACTTATGGCTAACAAATGAAGAAACATCAACTTCAAGATCTCACCGGCATTCGCAACACTACTCATTGGTATAGATAAACTCCCAAAAGGACATAGATACTTAGTTACGCATATCCTTTTAACTACAAAAAAATGTTATAGCTGCGCATTGGAGAGACCGTCTTCCCCCAACGATTCAAGAAATTAAGGAGAAGGTTACATCCTATAATTCCTATGAATTTTCCTTTGCTTTAAGGAATAATCCACAAACCAAGTACCAGTTTAAATGGGAGAATTGGATCACTACCTTTGCCCCTTATCTACCTGTGGCACCCCAGTGTCCAAGTGCCACAGTGTCATTATTGCCCCCGGGTGGTAGTGTCACACTTGAGAGCAACAGAGGGACTTCACACCAGGCAAAACCCAAAGCAAACATCACCTTTCTGCCTCCAGGCCAGAAGGGGGAGACCAAGACCTGGGTTCAGGGTGAGCTCCCCTATAAATTCTGGTCTGGGGCGGAGATAGTTCAGTTCCTAGGAGGTCTGAGGAAGGCGTCCTGTGGACTGGTAGCTGCACTAAGCTTGTTCCAGGGTAAAAGCACTGAGGAATCAACAAACCGTGAGTCTGTCTGTTGCTTTACGCCCGCCATCCTGCACCCTACACCTTAACTACATCCACTGATCCGCTCCACTCATGGGAAGCCACTCCATCCCAGCTGTCCGTCCATCACCCCCAGAGGTTCTGCAGCAGTGGTGGCCAATAATAACCACATACCATGGGTGGTGTCACGAATAACTACCCCTTTCATCATCCCCCTCCTTACAACGCCAAGAACTCCCTTTTATAACTGAACCCAGGGTCATGGAAGCCAGGTCTCGACCCCTGTGACTCCCCAGATCTGCTTGACAGCATGGTTCCGAGTGCCCCACAGCCCTGGGGTGACCCATACCCACTTCAGAGGCCATGGTGCAAAACAGATAATACCTACTCGTTAGAGGTTCCACAGTTACATAGATTAACAGACAAATTGAGAAAGAAATGAGATAATAAAGAAAGAAAGATAAGTCTCATTGACTATGGGATTAATCCCGTCCTCACACTTTATTTTAATGCACTAGTTACTTTAGACGACCGAGAAACCACTAGATCCATGTCCTTGTTGTTAGTTCTCCCTTTAGTTTTTCTTAGAATTTAGGATGATATATGTACATGGTATTACATTTGTGCTCAAAATTTACTTCTTTTATGGGAAATATTATATTCTCTTATTTATCCTCTTATACTGCCTTAACCCAACTTGTGGATTTAGTTATTCATTTTGTATACCCAATTTCTTCTGATTGTAAAACATTGCGCTTTACAGTATTGTTACTTGATTATTTAATTAATTAATTACTTGTATGTTGTATGTTGGAAAATGTTTAATAAATACATATAAAACAAACTGTATTGTACAAGCTGAAGCCCTAAAAAAAAAATAGTGAGAACTGAAAGGGGTTGCCATGTCTTTTGATTAATGTCTCCAGTAACTGTATGGAACTGCAGATTCCGGAATCATTACAGTGTGTACTCTGCACACTGTCAGGATTCTCCAGTGTTAACTACAAAAGCATGTGGGTGTGTGAGCGTAAGTACGCAATTTGCTTATTTCCGACCTCATTCCAACTTCATGTATACAAGTTTACACTTTAAGGCAAAGAAAATCTACCGTAGATGGCACATTGCAAATTTGTATACTTGCAGTCACATGATTGCCTGCTCTCTAAGCATTCTGACTGTGAGTAGTGCGCATGCTGTAAGGATTCAAAAGACTGGACAACCCATTTATTACTTGATGTACACAATTGTTTTAATAAATAGAAGAGAGCGATAAAAGAGACAAAGAGGAGAAAATAAGAGAATAAGAAAGAATGAGAGAGTAGTAAATAAAACTACTCTAGTTTGTACCTCTAAGGCTGGCTTGACACTGTTAGACGGAGGCCATGGGTACCAAGGCCTCTGTCAGCCATGTTGTCTCTTGAAGAGTTTCAGTTTAAGAACTTTTGCTGTAGGTCTCAAGTAATAAGAAGATCAAGCTCTAGAAGAAGAACAGGCATGGAGCTAATTAGGTTTGGTCTGAGCAAATACCAAGAGCTCATCATGATAACAGTTAATCAATTCCTTTTTCTCAAGTTTTTCTCAAATCTGAAAGATATTTTACGGGGTGGTGTATTCCTCAAGGCCATATGACGTTTCTTATAATCAAGAACAGAGCTAAAAAATGTCAATAAGTTGTGATTTGTGCTTGGTCCCAAAAAGGCTATTATGAGATAATTTGTATGGATAAATTTAAGTGAAGTATATAGCTAGTAATGAAATTAGTGTGCTTTTTTCATGTCAACCTATACTTTACGTGAAATATAAGTATTGCCTTTGTCAGGATGAGGTCATTATGTATCCATTGACAATAATGGCCACTAATGTTATCCAATGGCAGAAAATTGTATAAAAACCCCCTGCTTTAGACAGGCGGGGCGACACTATTCCATCCTGTGTGCCACGCGTGCCTGCCATTCTGAAACCTGCCTGTTATTGCCTTGCCATATATCTCTGTATTATTTCCTACCCGAATAAACCTCAGCCTTTGGTTCTGAAGACAAGGACTTGCTCGAATTATTTCTTTCAAATGGCGAGCTAGCCCGGTCGCAAGGGGGGAGAAGACCCCACATCCTTTCTGAAGAACCTAGAAGATTCCTGCAAGTAAAGCTGTGAACCAAAGGGGTGAGAGGGTGAGGAATGGACTTTTTTTTTTCTCTTCTGAAAAGCGTGGCGCCACGTGGAATCGCATTAAGGAAATCAGCCATTGAGAATCTCTCGTTTGCGCTCCTGTCTACCCTGAGTAACTAAGACTGAGCCTCTACGTGAGTTATACAAGGACGTGCAGATTAACGCCGAGGGTGATAAAGATGGAGAAGGAGACGCTTGGCAACGTAACGAGTGAGCCTGAACATGTGGCTACACCTCTTCTGGTTGACCAAAGCGCGCACGTGTCTTCCATAATAGAGGTGTGAGTATCTAACTTTTACAATAGTTGATATTAAGGCAATTTATAAAGTCGTCCTTGTTCTCCCACCACTATTTAATGGCTGAGGGAGCAGACTGGCAAGCACGCTGAAACCCCATAGCTAGAAGGGGTTAATGCTGAACCACTTGGTTAAATTGTATGCAGTGGTTCACAGAAGAAAGTAGACATCTTGACAAGAAGAAATTATTAGCAGAAAGGGCAGCTGAATAGCGGCTTTGTGTAAGTTAGTTATAGCTCAGATCAGGCTAGAGATAGACAGCTTCAAATGTGGTTACACAGGGAGGGGCAGTGGAGCAGTGTATGGAGAGAACACAGCAGCTACTAATACAATGACAGGAGTAGTAGTATCACAAAGGGAGGGGTATGAGATACAGCGGCTGCAGGCAAACAGAAGGGAGGAAGAAAATCCATCCATGGTTGTTAGAATCCTTTAGAATCAGGAAAGGAAATTATCTTAGAATTAGAAGATGGGCTGCCTGGTGTGTAACGTTTGATAAGTATTTTTTGATAGAATAGATCAGAAAGATGATTATGATCTGATGGAATAGATTGTAGAGAATACTTGGAAAGGTTTTGCAAGTTAGGGATTTTACATAATGCTAAATTTGTGGAGGACAAAATTAGGGCATTGGTAACCATTGTTAGGGAAAATGCCATCCTAGACTAAGGGCGATGATACAAATGTTTTTGCATATCGCCCTGCCCGAATGGCATCTGCTGTGGACAGGAGACCAGGACTTCCTGGGGTTATGATCAACTGCCGAAAGCGGGCTGGTCCCAGTCGGCAGAAGCCCTTCGGAACTCCATGGGTCCTCTTGTATGTTATCCTTGTGGGCAATCAGGGCATCTTAGATGTAAGTGTTCCCATTTAGCTCCCAGGGATGATCCACAGGTGCAACAGCAGCTTACCTCTACAATGTCCCGAGATCCGTATGAGGGAGCCAGTGCTGCTTCCAATGTGTGCGGACTCATATTCTTTGCCTGCTGTTAAGAGCCCTGGACAGGCAGCGGTTAACGGCCCCAAACCGTGCCAGCAGTACAATGGCCCTCAGATAGTTAACCCTGTTTTTTGGGAGCCTTTTGCCCCGTCACCCAATTATACGACCCTTGTCCATCCCAGCAGACAGATCCATGGTGTGAGGAGAGCTCACCCTCCTCCGGGAGGAATTCCTCCCACCCTTATGCTCCACTGATTCAGGAGCTGGGGGGGACGAGGAAATGGCTCTTTTCAAGTGATCTGTCCGGCTCGGAGGTGACAGCAATGGGCTGCAGAATTGCCTCTGGTGAGGTTGGTGGATTTTTTTTGGGCTTCCTACTGCCGGTACTGATTGATGCATTGAACCCCCCTGTTCCCCTGTACCTCTTGGCAAAATTATCCCTAGGCCGAGATGGACGACCTTATGTCAGAGGGAGAATAGAGGGTCAAATTTGGGAAAGCTTTTTAATTGATACAGGAGCCTCTGTCTCAGTAACAGGACACAAATTGCAGCTCCCCCCGGGCTGCCAGACACCACAACTTTAGTGGGATTTGAGGGCTCCTGTATACAGGCGAGGAGGAGTTGTCCAGTAAACCTGAGATTTCAGGACACGGGGACATCGAAGTGCAGAGGCATTCGGTGTGAATTTTGGATCAATCTGCAATTGAGGTACTCCATTATTAAGACAGATGTGTTGTCAGCCATGGGTATCATTGTTGATTTGTGTAATAAGGTCTTATGGCTTGACAAAGGAACTACTGTTTGTTCAGTTATTATGGATGCTGCAGAGTTGAAAATGTCACAGTCATAAATTAACCATTGCTAGTTTGTGCTCAGTTGATGATGATGACATGCCTGAGATAAATGTTGCAGACACTGCTTTGAAACATGAATTAGTGCAATCATTTCCTCATTTATGGGTTTCAAAACGTACAGATTGTGGACTGATGCAAATTTTAATTAAGATTGACAGCGACCGTCTACCACCCTATCAGCGCCAATACCGTATTCCTGAGAAAGCAATTCCTTACATAAGGATTACTGTCAGTGAATTGGAACAACAGGGCGTGATTGTACGAGGCAAACCCCCCCGTGCAATAGCTCAATCCTGCCTGTAAAAAAAAAAAGAGGATGGTAGCTATCGCATGGTCATAGATTTAAGACTTGTAAACAAATACACCCCTCAGCAGCTCATCTCGATCCCTGAAGTGATGTCACAGCTGAGGAGTGAATGTCAGGTTTTCCTCTTGTTTGAATATTGCGATTGGCTTTTTCTGCGTGTCCATTACACCTGAGTCGGCTCTCCGTTTTGCATTTACCTTTGAAAATGTCCAATACCTGTTCACACGCTTGCCCCAAGGGTTTTATTCTAGTCCAATTTATTTCCATCAGGTGTTGGCACAGGTATTGGAACCCCTGGGGTACGGAGACAAAGTCCTGCAATATGTCAATGATTTCTCAATTTAAAATTGATGGACTCAAATTGTTGATGAAACTGAACACAAAGAGATTTAGTTCAATATTTGTGATCCATTGTGCAATTCAATATTAAATGTGAGTCAGGACAGAGTACAGCTGAATGCAACCAGAGGTTAAATATTTGAATGTGTCAGTTTCAAAAGAGAGCTTCATTCAAGCTGTACCTGTGCCAAATCAATATCACAGAACTCAGAACGTTTCTAGGTCTTGGGAATTTTTCCAGAGAATTTATTGAGGATTTTGCTTGTCTTGCTAAACCTTTGTATGATCTCCTAAAAGGTATTGAAAATGAGTTTACCACGATCACAATCGAGGGAGACGCCCTGCAGGCTTTTGAAAATTTAAAACATGCACTTTAATTGGCTTTTCACCTTGATTCTGCAGAACCCCCATGTAACCTTAAAAACACTGCTTACAGGCAATGCTTGGGGTGTGAATTTTCAGAGAATGGCTCCATGGATTGTTGACTTTTAGACTACGGATTTGCAGGTAGAAGTGGGAGATAAATATCACTTAGCACAATTGCTGCAATATGCAGGTCAGTCTCATGATTGCCAAATTGAACAGACTCATGTTGCCCCCTCCCCCTTCCGTGCAGACTTTCAGACCAATGTCCCCTGTGTATACATAGATGGGGCTCGGTATTGGCACGATGGCAAATACGTCACAGGTTACGCTTTGTGGTTCCCTGACAACGAGAATTTATTGCAATATAAGCTTCCTGCACATTTTTCCGCCCAGCGGGCTGAATTAGAGGCAGCTTTGCAAGTCATTCTTTTATGTACTGACCCCATGAATATTTTCAGCGACAGTGCTTACGTTGTCTCCTCCCTTCTGCATCTCAGTTTCACGACCTCTTAAAGGCACAGAGAGAGCAAGGAGATGCATCTTGATTTAACTCCCTTGAATCAATACTCATTGATAAAGGAGAATATCTGTATTACAAAAGGGTTGATGACAAGTTGTTACCATATATCCCAACTATAATGATTAAGTCTCTGATTAAATTTAATCATTCAGTCTTTGTTCAGCCAGAACCAGAAGCGCTCTTACAGCTAGTACAAAGGAAAAATGTGGCATCCCCAAGTGGCTGATGGTCCACGGCAGTCAATACAAATTGACTTCATTGGTCCATTCCCTCCAGCAAAGGGAGGATTCAGGTATGCCTTGGTCATTATTGATGTTTTTTCACACTGGGGCTTCCCAAAATTAATTGAAAGTGACAATGGACCTCACTTAGTGAGACAAATCATGTCCCACGTGCTTGGCAATAAGAGCCGTAGCCTCAAAGTCAACAGGAATATCTCTTTTTGAGCTGATGACAGGAAGACAGATGCCTGTCTTGTTGCCTAGTGACATTGTGCTGCTCAGCCCGCAGCAAGCTGTAGTACAGTTGTGTAGAGCCTACAGAAAAATTATATGAGTCCAAATTTGTTGTGGGAGCTTAGCTCATGGTTAAGAATCTTAGGAAAAAAAGGATCGTGGGATTCCAATTACAAAGGCCCGTTTGTTATCACACAAGTAATAGGCCCAACTGTTTTGGGAGTGCTAAGGATTAGCAAGCCAAGAGACAAAGGTGGTAAAATTGTTAAAATGGATCAATGTAAGCTTGTTATACTGCCAGTTGAGAATCCTAGTGATGCTGGTGAGAACTGATACTGCGCTTTTATTTTATTTTTCAGGTCCCCTATTGGATCGGGATCCATGAATCCGCCTGTTTTCCTGGAGATGACATCTCACACCATCCAGTGGGACCCGGACAGTGTGATCGAGGGGGAAGACAGTGGAAGCTCCAAGGGAACAGAACAAGATCGAGAGCCACGGATCAAAGGACTCAGAGACTGTTATGGGACTTGGGACTCGGACACTTTAGGTTTTTTCACTTGTGTGATGATTTTTTTGTTTTGTTGTGTTTTTTGCTTCTTTTTAGGACTATTTGCCCACACCTGAACTGTCAATAAGACCTTAGGAGCCATGGAACAAAGAAAATTTTTGAATTTTTTTCTTTTTTTGAAAGATTGTAACGGGACTCATTAATACTTAAGAACTCTTACGTTGGTGATATTTACTGTAGATTTTTTTGCTACTTTGTTTGTTTTTTCCTATATGTGTTTAATAGGTAGTAACCTAAAAGTCTAAAAGTTTTTCAAAAAAGAATCTGGCTCATGTTGAGGAACTAAATAACTTTCAGGGCCGTGTAATAACACATAGTACCACTTTTATCAGACCATACCGGAGACTTGGTGCTGGTAGGGTACTTACTCCCAGACCATGATCACTTGTAGGTTGTACACCTATTGTTAGGGCCCTTCTTCCAAGGGTACATTCAGTTCCTCCCAACACTCCTACTGATCAGGGAGTGTACGAAATTATGCATTCCCTCAATACCATATATGAGAATTAGAAAAGAAACAGAATCGTTTGCGCCAAACTGCTATAAAAAATTATACGGGGTCGGTTTAATCACCCCTCCGCTCACCTTCTAAGGTTGTGCAGGTCCGCACAACTGGATTAGTCGCTAGTGCTGCTGGGCTCTCCTAGTTGAAATCGAGCAGCGAGGTGGACGCTGCTCGTGCCCTCTGTGTCTCTCTCTCTGCACGTGACTGCTCCAAGGAGTGGTAAGCTGACGTCTGCCAGGTCCTGTGGCTCAAAGCTGCTGGCTATCACACTTCCCAGCAGGGAAGAATGTTTATGTAGCTCCAAAAGATAATGTGATATAATGAGCGCTAAGATACACACAAGGACTCGGCCATTAGATATTTTACCTTTCAGCTTTAATCAGCAAGTGGGTCCCTCTAGTCACAACGCGTTTCAACGCAGATAGAATCACTTGAGAAAGACGCTATCTGCGTTGAAACGCGTTGTGACTAGAGGGACCCACTTGCTGATTAAAGCTGAAAGGTAAAATATCTAATGGCCGAGTCCTTGTGTGTATCTTAGCGCTCATTATATCACATTATTTTTTGGAGCTACATATATGAGAATTAGAACTAGACTCATATGCCAATTTGTACTTCAGGGTAAATTATCAAATTACCATAAGTACAACAGAGGGATTTGTTAGACGGAGGCCATGGGTACCAAGGCCTCTGTCAGCCATGTTGTCTCTTGTAGAGTTTCAGTTTAAGAACTTTGGCTGTAGGTCTCAAGTACCGTATATACTCGTGTATAAGCCGACTTTTTCAGCCCAAAAATTGGGCTGAAAAGTCCCCCTTCGGCTTATACACGAGTCATATACTGTGTGGTGTGGTGGGGGCAGTGTCCGGGCACAGGAGGAGGTGGGGGGAGGCTGCAGAATGAGCGGCACGTCACGTGGTGCCGCTCATTAATTATGCATGGGGAGCAGCGCATAGTACATTGCTGCTCCCCTGCACAATATAGCCTCCCCCGCTGCCTCCCCGCCCCATGTATACAGAGGCCCCCCCAGCAGGGGTAATCTCACCCCCTCGGTCTGCAGGCACCCGGGTCCCTCCAGCTGCTCCGTCTGCGTGCGCGGCTTCTAATACCGGCGTCTTTCCCGCACTTCCTGTTTAATGCGATCATGTGACCGCGGTCACATGATCGCATTAAACAGGAAGAGCGGGGAGGACGCCGGTATTAGAAGCCACGCACGCAGACGGAGCAGCTGGAGGGACCCGGGTGCCTGCAGACCGAGGGGGTGAGATTACCCTGCTGGGGCTGTATTAACCCGTGTGGGGCCTGAATTACCCCTGTGGGGGGCCTGAATTACCCCTGCTGGGGCTGTATTACCCCTGTGGGGGGGCCTGAATTACCCCTGTGGGGGGCCTGAATTACCCCTGCTGGGGCTGTATTACCCCTGTGGGGGGCCTGAATTACCCCTGCTGGGGCTGTATTAACCCTGTGGGGGGGCCTGAATTACCCCTGCTGGGGCTGTATTAACCCTGTGGGGGAGCCTGAATTACCCCTGCTGGGGCTGTATTACCCCTGTGGGGGGCCTGAATTACCCCTGTGGGGGGCCTGAATTACCCCTGCTGGGGCTGTATTACCCCTGTGGGGGGCCTGAATTACCCCTGCTGGGGCTGTATTAACCCTGTGGGGGGGCCTGTATTACCCCTGCTTGGGGGCCTGTATTACCCCTGCTGGGGCTGTATTAACCCTGTGGGGGGGCCTGCATTACCCCTGTGGGGGGGCCTGCATTACCCCTGCGGGGGGGCCTGCATTACCCCTACGGGTGGGCCTGTATTACCCCTGCGGGTGGGCCTGTATTACCCCTGCGGGGGGGCCTGTATTACCCCTGCTTGGGGGCCTGTATTACCCCTGCTTGGGGGCCTGTATTACCCCTGCTGGCGGCAACTGTATACTAGTTATGGCTGCTATATACAGGGATGGTGGGCTACATACCAGTGATAGGGGGCTTTATAACAGGACGGTGGTCTGCTGCATTGGTAGTTTACTGTTTCTATTTAAAATAAAAGTTCAACATTTTATTCGTATCTATTTTCATTTTTAAAATTTTTCAGTACCGGTAGCTGCTGCATTGTCCACCCTAGGCTTATACGCGAGTCAATAGGTTTTCCCTGTTTTTGGGGGCAAAAGTAGGGGGGTCGGCTTATACACGGGTCGGCTTATACACGAGTATATACGGTAATAAGAAGATCAAGCTTTAGAAGAAGAACAGGCATGGAGCTAATTAGGTTTGGTCTGAGCATATACCAAGAGCTCATCATGGT
>JARQOC010000002.1:445026079-445045338 GCA_033576535.1 Allobates femoralis
AATGTAATTTTTCTGTATATGGATTCAGGTAGATAATAATAATATAATAACATTTATATAGCGCTATTAATTCCATAGCGCTTTACATACATCAGTAATGCTGTCCCTCTTGCGGCTCACAATCTAAATATCCTATTACTACGTCTTTGAAATGTGTGAGCAAACTGGAGTGCCGGGAGGAAGCCCACACAAACACGGGGAGAACATACAAACTCCTTGCAGATGTTGTCCTTGGTGGGAATTGAACCCAGGACCTCAGTGCAACATACATGATGCAACATATTTTGATAAATGTGCTTTATTTTTACAGAGTAATATATTTTTATTTTTTGAATGCAAAATAAGGACTGACATTGTTATCTATGAAGCAAAAATGTTTATTGGACTATTATATACAGACAGTTAATTACCATATATCGGATACCTATAATTGTAATATACAACCTCATATTTATTCTTAGTGCCAGTGTTGGAATAACGTGTCTCTTGGAAGGGAGCTCTAAGGGGATATTTATTCCAAATCCAAGTACTTTTTATCACTAATGCCACAAGTCATTGAGTAGTTTTTGCCAGTTTTCTTAAAATGTCAATAGTAGTTGTGCACCAAATTTTATAGCATTTGGAGCATTTATGCAAGTCCTAGCCAGTGCTATCATCTTTTTGGAAAATGGGTGTGACATGATGGAGGACACACAACAAACATCATAATTTATGCTAAAAAGGGGGTATAGATTACAACAGAAATTTACACATTATCCAACCAGAGAATGTGTATTTGTGGTGGCATAAAGTAACTGAAAGATGCACCAAATTCATTAAGAGGAGCATATATCTCATTATGTTTGGTCCATATTACTGCAGGGCACACCTTAAACAGGTGTGCAAAATGCCATGCTTGATGAATTGCGGTGTATTTTTCTCTGAAACATAATAGCACTTCTGAGTTAAACATATTTTTATAGCAATAAGTGAATCTATCATTATTCTATTATTATTTTATAGTTAAAGTATGTACAACGTTCAGTATAATCAATCCATCTTGGAATATTAATAAGTTCCACAAATGGATGCCTTAAAAAAATGTTCATAATCCTTTATATGTATCCTTGCAATATACTGTGTAAAGGCCGTGTCTGATTGTACAGGAATATGTTTGTAGGACAACCCCTTTAAGGCAGCATGAACCTTCTGACAAGTTTCCTTTAAGGTAAACACAGTTTGGAAACAAGAAGTTTAACATTAAAAACTTAAATTAGAAAAAAGACGAAAGTCAGAGTTCACATCAGATTTCCCACAAGCCTCAGTTTAAGGATGCAGGCAGATGGCAGTATAACTCATCTGAGGATTGCATCACAATGCTCAGAACTGTCCAGCAGCTCTCCTGACCCAAGTGTGGCAGCTGCATAGAAATACATGCTGTCACACTCTGGTCAAGAGAGCTGCCGGACAGTCCAAGCATTGTGATGCAATCCTTGGACGAGTTATATGGCTGCCTAAATGCACCATGAAGGTTGGTAAAGGCTATTTTCTGTAGCTCGTTATGTTCTTCCTTTATTGCTGAGTATTGAGTTCAATGATTCATTAGACAGTTCCATTAATTAATTGTTTGGATTTTGTTTTTTGTATGTTCTGAACATTTGTCGAGGATGAGCTCTTTACTGGGTCTTGGTGGGATTGCTGGTTGGGCTTTATTTTCCATATCATTTTGTTCCTCTATAAATAAAAGAAGACATAACATGTAGTTATTGGCAACACTAAGAATGTGAAGAATCACTTTTATGATTAAAAGATTAGGTTTAAAATTAAGATAATGTAATTTCATTTCCCATATCATATAATATGTATTGATGCTCAGTCATATTTGATAATAGGCTTATCTCTTTGTTCTTTGCTTGTACATTCTCTAGCTCACCCTACAGTTTGTGTTGCATTCGGCTGTGGTTACATTTTTTCTTAACATCATATAAATTAATTAATGTAAGATTTTTAGCCATAAATGTTCATGTACTTACCAATCGGTAAAGATTTCAAAACATCAGTAGATGATTGACGTTTTTTTAAATACTTTTTGCTGTTCCTCCTGTAGGTTTCTTGACTAATTTCCTTACGCTTTTGTGCATGGATACTACTAGAATTTGAAATTGTTCTCCTGAAATAGGTAAAAAATGTGTGCACTGTGTTAGCCAGTAGATAGAAAAATATATTGGAATCTGAGAGTCCTCAGTGGATGATACCTTTTAATGGCTAACTGAAAAGATGGTAAACATAGCAAGCTTTCAGGACACTGCGGTCCCTTCCTCAGGCTGATAATGGCACAGATTCTGAAGACACATACATATATACATAAGCAATAGAAAGAAAAAAAAAACTGTTTTAGATGTTATAGTAAATGCGACAGGTGACGTAAACCAGAGTCAGGCTGGGGAGGAAGAGATGGGCCTGGGGAATTGAAACTAAAAGTCTAAGATAAGCTAAGCGGAACAAATTGTATAATGGTAGGGGTCTGTGTAGAACTGAAAATACTTAATGAGTTGAGGAAAGCAATAAAAGGAGGCAAGGGTGTTCATATAAGAAGTGTCAAAGGTTCATTGTCCTCAAACTGGAATCTGTTGGAAGATGTGTTATCCCCAAATGTCTTTTCAATTTATATAGAAAACGCATGAATCTGTGATGGCCCCAAATGTCCATTCATGTTCTATAAAACGCCATGAATCCATGTGATATATTTAATCCTGTTTTGAAATTAAACTTTTTCAATATTATTATTTTTTGTTATAAATAAGCTTACATCTATATCAGAAACAAATCAGTTTAACATGCTCAAACTGGTGAAAGGTCTTCTTTAAAGTTTTGTCTAGTGTGGTGTTTCTCTTTTTGAAATGTGAGAAGTCTTCTGCCAAAACGAGGGATATGGAAGAGACAATAAAGGATAGAGGAGAGAGTTAAAAGTGTTTAATAGTTGTTTGGGTTTCTGGTATAGAGAAGATATGAGAGTTGTAAAGTAGTCCCATTTAGAAGAGGTGTGGGCAGAGTTAAATGTGAAAATTGCTTGCATGAATGTCATCAAGGCTTCTGGTAAGAGCAATTTTTCTATCACAGCTCTGCATCCCAGGACACTTGTTGCAGCTTTTTCATGAGATTGGCATGTGAAGGTTGTCCATTGATTTTGCAGTGCACAAAAGGGTGACTGCGTTAATAGCTGTTGTGCATGAGGCATGACGTGTTGTAGAAAACAATGGCTGGGTCTGTGTCATGAAGTGAAGATATGATGGACAGTGGTAGAAGAGAGTAAGAGAGTGTGTATGTGTCCAAACTTGATATGTTTCTGCTGGGGTGTACTAACTGCTGGACGAAATTGAAGAGAACAGGGATGAAAATGTGAGTAGATGAGTGGTTAGGGAGAAAGGTGATGTAAGGCTGGGTTCACATTTGCGGACCCCTCTGCAGCGCTCTGCGGAGGGGATCCACAATGTGACTGCATCGGCCGCGAGCTCCTATCTTTATAATGGGAGCGCACGGTGCTGCGCTTGACTGCGCATGACCGTGCGCACCCATTCACTCCCATACGTGATCTGTGCGCAGGCGTCCGCCTGCGCACAAATCACACAGTCTCGTCCGCACCAGAAATGCAACATGTCGCGTCCCTGGTGCGGACAAGACTGTGTGATTTGTGCGCAGGCGTCCGCCTGCGCACAGATCACATATGGGAGTGAATGGGTGCGCACGGTCATGCGCGGTCAAGCGCAGCACCGTGCGCTCCCATTATAAAGATAGGAGCTCGCGGCCGCTGCGGTCACATTGCGGATCCCCTCCGCAGAACGCTGCGGAGGGGTCCGCAAGTGTGAACCCAGCCTTATTTTGTTAGATAATGAACAGAGAAGAGTGAAAGTAATCTAGTTTATATTTGTCTTGATGGTTGTCTGTAGAGGGCCATTGTATGAGACCAAAGGTTGAAGTAAAGGGGGTGTCACACGCGTCAATATCGCCTGCACGATATCGACTGCACGTGACGTTGCAGCGATATTGACGCGTGTGACATACTGCATCAACCAGCGATAAATCGCTGGTTGATGATCGCCAGGTTTCAGAACCAGCTCTGAAACCTGGCGATTGTCGCCCGGTGGACACGCAGCATTGCTGCGTGTGACACCGGGACTAGCGATATTCCAGCTCCCAGCGCCTGTCACAAGCGCTGGGAGCTGGTCTCCAAGGTACACTGCGGGTAACTAGGCAGCGCGCGCTGCCTAGATACCCGACTGTGTACCTTAGTTACCAGCCTCCTCCGCTCACCGGGTGAGCGGAGGAGGCTGGTAACTAAGGTACACGTCGGGTAACTAGGCAGCGCGCGCTGCCTAGATACCCGACTGTGTACCTTAGTTACCAGCCTCCTCCGCTCACCGGTGAGCGGAGGAGGCTGGTAACTAAGGTACACTGCGGGTAACTAGGCAGCGCGCGCTGCCTAGATACCCGACTGTGTACCTTAGTTACCAGCCTCCTCCGCTCACCGGGTGAGCGGAGGAGGCTGGTAACTAAGGTACACGTCGGGTATCTAGGCAGCGCGCGCTGCCTAGTTACCCGCAGTGTACCTTGGAGACCAGGCTGCTCCCGCTTCCAGCAGGCTGGCAGCGGGAGCAGGACATTGTGGAAACGATATTTAAATCGTTTCCATGATGTCACTGGTCAATTGATCGCTGGTGAGTCTGTCTGTGTGACAGCTCACCAGCGATCAGCCGTCAATGTCGTCAGCGATCAGATCGCTGACGACATTGACGCGTGTGACACCCCCTTAAGTGACAAGCATTTGGAGGCTGCTGACTGGTGAATGTCAAAGAGGATGTTGAAGTCACCCATGATTACAGTGAGAAGCAGAGATAAAGTATAAAAGCCAGGTGGTAAAGTGATTAATTAAAGAGATAGCAGGACACAGGAGTATACAATGGCCCCATGGAGATTAGATAGAGAGTAGATACAGACTGTAGTCCAAAAAGAACAAGGAGACTGGAGCAATGAGAAGAGAGGTGAGTATTTACTTTTTTTTTTTAATCAGTGAGTACACTGATGGGAAACTATGTAATGTGCTATATAATATAGGAAGACAATGGGGGTGCAAGATACTATATGGAGTACTCTTGGGGTGCACTATACTACATGGAGGACTATTGAGGCCCAATATACTATATGGAGGGACTATGGGGGTGCATTATACTATAAGGAAGGCTATAGGGGATGCATTATACTATATGGAGAACTATGGATGATGTGTTATAATATATGGAGTTAATTATACTATGTGGAAGCCATTATAATATATTGAGGGCTCTTTGGGGGGCATGATATTACTTGGAGGGGTGTGAGAACCCTTTATACTTTATGCAGGGGTGTTTGAGGGTTGTATTGGGAGCCATTATACAGCCTGATGAGGGGTAGGGGCCATTATACTGTATGTAAGTCCATTATATTGTATGGAGGGCTGTATGGGGGTCACAGTTGGAGATCATACTGTGCCAGTGTAGTTGAGGGGCTTACAGTAGGGTCATCATACTGTGCGTATGGAGGAATTCACTGTGGGGCATCATATAGTGTTTGGGGGGCACTTCAAGGGGCTTCAATAGGTGGAAAAATGTAAAGGGGCACAAAATAGAGACTGAGCATGTGTGGAGCTGTATGGAGAGGGGGCAGCATGCAGGGACAGTATGCCGAGTTTGGGGAGTTTGATGAGGGAGAACAGTATAAACCGTGGGCAGTATAGGAGGATACGGTGTAGAGGATAGTGTGACCAGAGAGCCCAGTATGGAAAGGAGAGAGCAGTGTAATGAGGGGGCAGTGTGGCGGGCATGCGCCAGAAGAGGGGCAGTGTATAAATCATATTTTGTGTAGGGAACAGTGAGAAGGAGCAATTATTTATTCCGGGGCACAGTGTAGGGCAGATATTTTTACTCAGAAAAATGTTGATCATTCTGCTATTTTTAAGGGTATCGTGCCAGGCTGTGCTGCAGAGGATCGGAGAAGATGGAAATCTGCAGAGGCAAGCTGTGGATGTGAAAAGTCATCATGGTGTCTGGACAAGATGAAGAAAAGAAAAAGATGACCCCGATCAGAGACAAGGTCATCTATAAGGTACCCAGATGTAAGGCTGGCTTCACATCACGATTTGTGCACATCAGTAGTGATCCTTGAATTTCAAGGATCACATGGACAGGCACGGATCTGTGCCAACAGATGCCACTGATGCCCACGGATCCGTGTTTTCCACAGATCCGTCATCAGTTTGCAGAGATAGAGCTGTCCCTTGCTTCTGAGTATGCACAGTACAGCAAATCGGATCTGTTTTACAGATCCGATTTTTTGATGGATCCGAGATACATAGACTCCCATGTTATGTAACGTGGAATGCAACGAATCTGTTACTGACCTGTGGTGTCCGAACTGAGTCACGGAGACCAAAATCGTAGCAGGCTACGATTCTGGCTCCATGACTAAATCGGACAGCAACGGATGGTGCTAAAATCGAATGCCAATAGGGACACATCCGATCCGATCCATTGCCCATAGGGATACATAGGAGGCAAAATTGGATCTGTTTTCAAACAGATACACACGGATGCAGCAAAATCGTGATGTGAAGCCAGCCTAAATGGTTATTTATGATAATGACTAATTCTTATCAGTGTTGTGGTTCCTGTATGCTTTTATTGATGGCTGGTAGCAACTGCTCCCAGTATATCCTAACCATTGCTAATGATGTAGTAGGAGTTGTAGGTTCGTGCAGTACAAATGTGTATGGGTCTGACCTGACATAATTGATTTACCATGTGCTGATGGTGGTTCTGATGCTGCATTTTGGTTCTGATGAGGTTGTGATTTCTGTAATGATGGGTGTTCTATTTATGTATTTCTGTACCTCTGGTGGGTCTGGTTATGTATTTCTGTAATGATGAAGGTTTTGACATAGTGTTTATGTACCTCTGGTGGGTCTGGTGATATGATATAATATAATATACTCAATGCCAGAAACAGCTGTTGCTGGTTACAGAAGTCACTGTACCTTTAAGTGGAAAAATCGCATATGAATGATTGGTCACATGACGCCTCCTGAGACCACTGGGGGGGGCGGAACACCAAACCAAATTCTTGCCCCAGGTGCCAGAAAACCTAGATACATCTCTGAATTATGCATTCCATAGTGCACCAGAAAAGGTGAATGAGAGTGCAGCGATCAAGAAAATGGGTTTTAGGTTTGGAGAGGTTGCAGACATTGGACAGTTGTAGGAAGGACAAATTGTAGTATTAGTTGTGGAGGAACAGGATTGGGAGATACAGGTGCATCTCAATGAATTAGAATATCATCAAAAACTTAATTTTTTTTCAGTAATTCAATACAAAAAGAGAAAAGCATATATTATAAGGGTGAATATAATATTGATTTATTAGTCAATGCCTTTCAGGGCTCCTTGAAACATGGAAATATGATACTGACTTGTCCTGAGGAAGCAACCAGGGAGCCCTGAAATGCATTGACTAGTAATTCAGTAATTTATCCACCCTTTGATGTCTCATGGAATATGGCAGCGCAATTTTTAACCCTTCATCCTCCCTACTCTATATGCACCATACTGGGGACTGCAGCAGCCATGATATGCTTTCAAGGTACCTTTACACGCCACCACTGTGCCTAGCAACAGGTATCCACCACACGTGCACGTTTTCGACGGTGGATACCGATCGCTGATGCCGCATATACACGCCGCCATTGCGTTGTCAACTGAACGTATCTTTGTTCCCCGGAAGTTCTGACAGATCCTGCGGCTTACTTCCTGTTGAATACCATCGCTGCTTCACACGCCGCTATCACAAAGGAATATGGGTCTACATCTTTCGCACCGCAAGTACATAGGAGTGACAGAGTTGTGTATTTCATGACACTAATATGCTGATTGGACAACGCAATAGCATCATTATTGGCCAGCCTGTGCAGAAAGGCTGGCTAATACATGACGCCATTGCAATTGTGTAGTGTGAATGGACATTTCTTTAAATATGGCGCCCTGAGAAGGGACTTCCAATCGTAACACAGTAGCCCCCACCAATGATCGCTGATGGGGCGTGGTATCCATGACCCTGTGGCACGCCCCTGGGAAATCACTAGGTGACGCAAATTCCATCCCTGTGCCCCGTTTAGACGCCACTACCATGGCAAGTGTTGTCTTCGGTTTTTTAGCACGGCTCAGCAACAGGTATCTGAGTCAACTGCAGGACACCGGGAGGAATTTCCCTATTTACACGCCGCCATTTTGTAGCAATTTCATGGCAACAGGCACAAATATCCTCAATGCCAGGCAGTTGCTACCTTACAGTGGTGGCGATGTAAAGGTACCTTATAGTGGTTGTAATTCACAACCACACAAGGTGAAGCCTCTGATACCTATTTAGGTAATATTTTATGTTTCAGACCCTTCATCCTCCCTACTTAAATTTGCTGAGATAATAACCTTTGGGTTTTCATTGGCTGTAAGCCACAATTATCAACATTAACAGAAATAAACACTTGAAATAGATCACTCTGTAAAGACTCTATATAATTTATTCATTTCACTTTATGTATTGAAATACTGAAATAAATTAACTTTTTGATGATATTCTAATTCATTGAGATGCAACTGTATATCACCAAAGTGAGGAGAAACAGACAGAAAGATTTGGTGGAAGAAGGAGAACGCACTGCTTGTTTTGTATATTTAAAAGTATGGTTCTAATTTTTAGTAGCAGTTCTACAGTTGAAGTCAGGTGAGAGGGTAAAAGGGGAAGAAGAGATAAATATTTGTTTGGAGGGTGCTGGTGTTTCGGAATAGTAAGCAGTAGGTGAGCAACAACTGTGAGCAAATAGGCAAGCTTGGTAAAAGAGTGTAATTGTAGAATAATAATAAAAGGGAATGTGCAGTTATTCTTAGGTAGTTGCACTTACCTTGTGTTCACTTCTGATACATTTCTGATATATTTCTATTGTGCACTTAACAAGCTCAAACTGCACTTAAAGGGGAACTCAGTGAGAGAAAACTTTTTAGTACAGTTCCTGCCCTCCTACATGATGAAGCAGAGCCGTACACTGCAGATCTAGGATCTATAGATCTCTTATAACATTGATAAAATCATACCTGCTCCTCAGATCTGACCCCACCTCAGGGGACCAAGAAACTTCAGCCTAACTGTCTCATGCTGTTGCTGAGAAGAGGATGTATGTTGGGGGTATGCATGCTGGGAGCTGCAGGATCATCCTATATTCCAGCCCCCTTACATTTCTGTATGGGGAGGGGGCTTGGCAGGGGGCATGGCCGCCGGCCCCATGCTCACACATACAATCCTGTCCTTGATATACCATCCTATGAGGCCGGGGGAGTGAGGGGGGGAATCCAGGCTTGAAATAGCAATCATGTCACCAAGCAGATACAAATACACACTCTGATCCTCTGCTGTATGATGATGCATAATGTGTACTATTATTGTAAAGATATGAGCAGAGGCAAATCATTACATTGATCGATTCAGCTCTGTATGGTCTCCCCTTCCCCATAGGAACATGGTATCTTCCGATCCCTCCAACTTTCAATGAATCATTATCATCACTCTTCCCTGGAATGTAGGATGATCCTGCAGCTTTCAGCATCCACGTCCCTGACACACCACCTCCTTTTTGCTCCTATATAAAGATGTGTCAGGCTGAGGATTGTAGGTTCCCTGAGTTGGGGAGCAGAGCTGAGGAGCAGGTATGATTTTATGGAATTATAAGAGATCTATAGATCCTAGAACTGCAGTGTACAGCTCTGCTTCATCATGTAGAAGGGCAGGAAATATACTAAAATCGTTTTCTCTCACTGGAGTTCCCCTTTAAAGGAATTGGAAGAACAGACCCCATTGCTTTTTTTTTTAAAGTGCAATTTTGTTGTGGACAATAATATGTAGTGGTGGGAATAACATGATTGGCTATGATAAAACTGAAGCAAACTTCAATTATTTTCAATTATAGCAAATTAATGGAGCTTTTGACAAAGTACTGTCTATGTTAAATAGATTCAAAACATGTTTTTTTTTAAACTTTACAATTCAGTGAGCAATCTCATCATAGTGAAGAGTAGGAGTCAGACTCATAGAGGGATGATAAATTCACATGTCTAGCACAAGATGTTTGAAAGAAATTGCTAGAATTATTTTGTTAACAATAGCTACCATTGGCCTCATTTGGCTTCATATAGGAGATGTTGTTGCGCAATAGCCCATATTGGTAAGACAGTGGTCAATTTTTCAAACAATACATTTTTAATTGTTATGTCAATTTAGTTGTTACCTCCGGGGTGGTAAACTCTTGGTCTGATTTCCATTTGCAGCAGGAGCATCTCCAGACTTTTGAAGGTACATTGCAGGAAAGAAGCCAGTTATGCTTCCTCTCCTGAAAAAAATGAATATTTACTGTACTACGAGGAAATTTTAATTATATGAGTCATGCATTGCGTAAAGTTAAAAGGGTTTTTCAGGTAAAACATTGTAAAGAAGTGAGATATTAAGAAAATTCATAAATTAGTGGCTGTTAAAATTTTGCTCTGTTCTTGAGCAGGCACACATGCTTATGTGACCTCCTGTTCGTCACTTCCTGCTATAATCCATTCAAAGTACAGAGATTACTAAGATTTTTCGACAATTTATATGGGGCTCGAGGGGAGGATCTAGGATCAGTATTTTTAAATTGCAACAGGCTAAATCTTTGGGGGGCCTCAATTTTCCAAATTTAAGATTGTATAGTGTTGCAGCCATTTTCAGACATTCTCTTGATTGGATTTGGGCCGTATTAAATTTACCAACACCCCATCAGATGAAGCAATGTCAGGACCGATCAGTCTTCCTGCATTACTCCATTTACAAGAAAATAGAGTTCCCACTGTAATCAGGGATAACCCTCTGCTATGGTCCGTGGTATTGGCATGGCATCATACCAGAAGAATCAGCGGACTAGACCCTTATACCTCAGTTTTTCTTCCCTTTCAAGGTAATCCTTCCTTTTTACAAGGCAAACCACCCCCAATTTACCGAGTGCTGCGGGGGTGGGTGCAGACTGGTCTGCGATTTTCTGACAACTGCTCAATGTCCTCTTTCTTTGGAGGGTAATTTCTCCAAATATTCAATCTTAGTGGGTAATATTTTTTATTACTACTAAGATTAAGCATTACATTGACTCGGTCTTCCAAGGCATACCAGACAGTGTCAGAACCTGTCCTCTCCATCTGATCTCCCTTGGCACTCGTGCAGGTGTTTATTCGCTGAGTCTTATCTATAAATCAGTCAAACCTTCTATTTCATGGTCAGATTCTTCACCAGGCCCAGTCAGGTTGGTATCACAACTATCTAATTACAGACTGACTGATCTTTTGAAACCACACTATATTTATTTAACTCTTTATTGCCATATGACAGCTACTCAACTATGGCCCTCATGATTTTCCATATGGCTTTAATTTCCCTGGAGGTCAAATCTAGGATGAATCTATCGGCTAATCCCTCTTGTCCCAAATGTTTACACTCTCCATTTGACATCTTTCATTGTCTCTGGGATTGTCCGAAGATACAGGAGGTTTGGGATATACTTCTTAGCCATCTCACCAACACCTTCAACATTCACTTTACATTCTCTCCGGAATGAGCGTTATTTAATATTCTTCCACAGGATCAGCTACTCGGTCTCTCTGCTCAGCAACGACGTGTTTTAACTATTTGGGCGGCAGATACCCGCAAGAGTATTCTGCATTTGTGGGCACAGGACGCAACCCCTTTACCAAATCTAATTTCTTCAAAGGTAACATATTTGTTTAAAATGGACTTGATTGAGTCCATATTTCATAAAGAAAGTCATATGGAACGATTTTTCCTCACATGGTCCTCTTTTATTGATCTGCAGCCACTATCGGTGCGTCAAGCATTACATGGTTGCTTTCAATTCACTGATTGGTATATGAGAGAGCTTATATTTGGTAACACACCTATTAGGCTTACCTGATTAAACCTGTAGGGTTTCAGACGTGCCTGGGGTGGGGAGTTGAGGTTGAGACTGACTGTTATACTGAATAATCCCGTCTTCTTTTGAAGCTTTCAAACTACACAGTTTCTGGATATTGTTATGTCTTTCTTTGTCTCTTTATGCTATGTATCTTACTGATTTTTATCTTGTTAGGAGATGGTTATAAATAAATATTTAAAAAGAAAAAGTACAGAGATCTTCAGTCTGTGCTTTAACAGGAACATTGCCTGTCAGTCAAGCACAGTCCTGCATTCAGGCACTGCTTATCAATGTAATTGGGGGTGTTGCCAGTGATCCTCACAAGTTATGCATGACTGAAGATGTGTACAAGGTGGAATAGTAGAACCTATTTGAGGCTGGACACAGCTATATAAAATATATGACTCATGACTCAGTTACAGCTAGGGTTAGAAAGAGTAATCCTAGTAACCTACCGCTAACACTCCTGAACCTCTCCAGACTGTACTTGGCTCTGCTGCCTAACTAATCCACCTCTCCCCTTGCTACTTCTCTGCTTCTCCTCTCTGCAAATCCCTTCATTTGCTCCCAATTCCCCAATGAATTTAGTTAAAACTACTAACACTGACCTACAAAGTCATCCATAACCTGTCCCCTCCCTATAAATCTGAACTAATCCCCAATATCTTCCCTCACGTAATCTTTGGTTCTCCCAAAACCTCCTCCTCTCCTCCACACTTATTAGCTCCTCACCCAATAGCCTCCAAGACTTCTCCCACATATTCTCCATTCTCCGGAATTCTTCCCACCAACATGTCCGATTATCAACGACGTTTGAATCCTTGAGACAGAATTTGAAATCCATCTCTTCAAGAAAGCTTACAACCTGCAATGACCACACTGCCACCTTAACACCACTGGAGCGGCTGCAACCCCCCAACCTACTGTCTCTTCCCAATCATCCTGGAGAATATAAGCTCGTAAGTGCATGGTCCTCTTTCCTCTGTACTTGTCTGTCATTGTTAATTTGTTTACTGTAAACTATTTCTGTATTTTGAATGTAATCCCTTCCCATGTACAGTACCATGGAATTTATGGCGCTATATAATATGTATTATTAATTTTCCTTTTTCTTATATCTGCAATGTGTTCTGCGATTCTTACTTTTAGGCGTCTTATGGTGCAGCCCACATAAGATAAATCTCAATGTGTGCATTTAATGAAATATGTCATGTGGGTTGTTTCACAGTTTATAAAGGAATTAATCTTGACATTTTCATAATATTCAATCCCAAAATATTACAAGTTTGTAAGGAAAAAAGGCTAGGGGATAAAATAACCCTAGAGCTCTTTTAGCAACAAAGCCGCAACCAGTTTTTAAAATGTTCCCCAGTATTTCATTCTGATTTAATATTGGTAAGTACATCTGTACTAAATTTTTTATTTGGTAGAATTGATTACTGTAGGAAGTATTACATTTTGTTATGTTATGATTGTTCTGTGCACATTTCCCCTTGTTGCCTTCTCAATCTTTACAAATCAAATATTTTCTGGTAATTTTATTTGCCCTTTTGCTAGCTTCATCAAGTACTCTTTTACCATAGCCTCTCTGTTATATTTGGGTTTTGTTGGCTACAGTTTGGCTATAAAATAGTTATAATTATGAATAGTAATATTCATTTTATGTTTGTGGTCTTCACCAATGAGGAAAAGATTACGCAAAAGCACAGATTTGGAAAATGCTGATTTTTTTTAAACCAAGGTTAAAATTGTTGGTGTTTATGTATTTCAAGAAATTGGTCATGATCTTTTATCACCCCTCCAAACTAGGAGGCAGTCATCGATGAAACTACATACCATATGTTGCCCACAAAAGGACTGAGGAGTGAATGAAAAACTCCTCCACCTTGTAACAAAAAGGATTGCTAAAATGGGGAAAAACTAATATCTGAATGAAAAAACATAGTACAAATGTAAAGCATTTATATTTTAAAAGGAATTGTATCAACATGATCACAAGATCATGAACTTGTGATGTAATGGCCAGATATTTTTTCATGAAGTGTACCACTGCCTCTACAGCCAAATTGTGCAGTACATTAAAATATAGAGGCTGATTATATCACAAGTTAGAAATCCATAATTTTCCTCCCAAACAAAGTTTGCACTACTTCCCAACATCTCGGTGCTGTCCTGTAAATATCTTGGAATATTTTTAGCCATGGCTTAGAGGAAAGAATCAACCCAGGCACGGAGTCTCTTATTGAGAGACCCAATGACTGAGATGATAGGGCAGGTGGGAAGGGTTCTTTGTGGACTTTTAGGAGTCCATGAAAGATAGATATTATAGGGAATACAACCAATAAAAAAAATAATACTCTTTTATTGATAATACCATTGTTAAACCCAAAAAGTAACAAATCATTTAAGATCTTTCTAAATGCAGTAGTAGGATCATGTGGCAATTTTTTTTAATAATTATTGGTGTCATTTAATGTGTCCAGAATTAGACAAATATACAAAGAAGCATCAAAGATTACCACTGATCCGCCTTTATCAGAATTAGAAATTCCTACATTTTTATCATTGTACACATCCCGCATGACACTACATTCCTTTTTCGATAACTTATTAAATGTCTCATTGATTTGCAATGAAGAGTTAAGCTCTATAAGCTCTTTTTCCTCCAAAGTCTAAAACATATAGTACATATTGGGCCTTTTATTAACCGGATAAAAATCGAGGTTACTACTTTCAAACGTTCGTGATCCAAGGTTCTGAGGTACACAGCTGTCATTTTTTTGCTTTAAAATTTTGCAAAGTCATATCTGAACATTGTCTATTAAAACCCATATTCCTATAGACATTAACAGGTTTAGGAACAACCTCTTCAGAAGCGTTCATAAAATCTGTGGAGTCATTTTCATAAATAGTTTTTTAACTACCAAAAGTGTACCAAACCTGTTGATGTCCCATAGAGTATTCATACAATTATATTTACATGAGGGTATGAAATTCAATCCTTTGGAAAGGATAATTAATAGTGACAAAACAATTACATTCTGAATGAAACAGTTCATTTTTGTTTACACATACCTTACAACCCACCAACCATCAAGAAGTTTGTGAATGACTTCAACAGTTTGTCCTTCATTCATGGATAATTCATCTTCTAAATCTCCCGAATAATCTCTTGTCGCGACATGCACTTCACCTGTATGCAGACATTGCCCAATAATCATGAAAGTTCTGAAAAGTACTTGTCTAGTGCATACGTTAGCATCTCATAGAGATGAGTGTAACAATGGCAGACCACCACTAGCATTATAGTCTGCTAAGTGCATGTATTGCCTCATTGGCATATAATAATAATAATCATTTTTATTTATATAGTGCCAGCATATTCCGCAGCACTTTACAATTCATTACAATACAATACTGTATAATAACATAATACAATATAATAATATGAGAAAATACAATACAATATGAGACAATACAAACATAATACAATACAGACAATATGAGACAAAAAATAAATAAATGCATTACTGAAACTATTAGGAGTGCTTTCAAGCTTACAATCTATGAGGAAATAGGGGAGACACAAAAGGTAGTGGCAAAAAATGCCATCTAATATAAGGTTCAGCTATCAATTTAATAAATAGGGGATTTACAAAATGCTGTATGAAACAGTCACCAGGCTGGATTAGTACAAGTACAAATAAAGTGCTATATAATGCATGGGGGTGTAGAATGATTATAAAAGAGGCTAGATTTGAAGAAGGACAGAATAGGAATAATTAAGCAGATGACGTGAGGTGATAGGCTAGTCTAAAGAGATGTGTTTTTAACACTCGCTTAAAGCTATAGATATTTGGAATTAATTGAATTTTTCTTGGTAATCCATTCCAGAGAAATGGTGCAGCTCGTGAAAAGTCTAGGAGATGGGAGTGGGAGGTTCAGATTGTAGCTGATGTCAGTCTTAGGTCACTTGCAGAAAGGAAGGGCACATGTAGGGCGATAGACAGAGATGAGGGAGGAGATGTAGGGCGGTGCAGAACTGTGGAGGGCTTTGTGGGTGAGAGTGATAATTTTATATTGTACTCTATAGTGGATTGGCAGCCAGTTCAATGACTGGCACAGGATAGAGGTATCGGTGAAGCCGTTGGAGAGGAATATGATCCTGGCTGCTGCATTCAAGTTGGATTGGAGAGGAGAGAGTTTAGTAAGAGAAAGACCGATTAGTAGGCATATACCCATCAGCACACTGAGCTCTCACTGCGGGAGGGATAATGGGCTGATAGAGTGAACTCCCAACCTCTGCAAGGTCCTGACTCGAATCATGTCCAGTTCCAAATATTAGAGCAAAATACTGACACTATAAAGCCAACACCAACAAGTAATAGTATCTACATGTGACTTAGGTCCATGCCTGCAATGAGTTATAGTACCAAGTCTCACAGGAATGAACCATTAGCCATGACTTCAGGATACGACACAGAATCACACAAAAACAAGTTTAGAATTCATTTTTAAAATTAGAATGGCCTAAATGCTTAAATTTAAAGAAGTAGTTGCATATTTTTTTATATAGAGCAGTATTGACTCATATTAGTGCATATTGTACTTGTTTGTGTGTGTTGTGTGTTAGTTCAAGTTACATTTCTGGGTTATTTGACATTTTATTCTTCCCTTATGATATGGTTCCCTACTGCAAACTACATTTCACATGATACCTCTGGCATTGCAGAGGGCATCACATTTGTCTAATAGCTGCCAGTGATAGATTAGTGACATTGAGTTCTAGCTCCAATATCTACTACATAGTCTAGGTGTATCTTATGTGATGTATGCAGCCATTTAAATGTATCTTGTTTGATGTATATTGCAGTCTCAATGAATTACATGTGATGCATACAGCAACATTTCACTGTCTTCTATGTGATGTCAGTCTACTGCATAGTCTCAGTGCATCTTATGTGATGTTTTACAGCAGAGTCTCAGTGTATGTTATGTGATGCATACAGTAGAGTCTCAGCGTTTCCTGTTTCATGTATGCAGTAGAGTCTCAGTGTATCCTGTTTGACGAATACAACAGAGTCTCAATGTATTTTATGTGATGTCTACAACAGAGTCTCTCTGGATCCTATTTGATGTATGTAGCAGGATTTCAGTGTATATTAGGTGATGTGTACAGTAAAGTCTCTGTGTATTCTATATGATTGACACAGCAGAGCCACAGTGTATCTTATGTGATGTATACAGAAGTTTCAGTGTATCTTCTAAATGTATATGACACAGTCTTAGTTTATCCTATGTAATGCAGCCTTACACTTCAGTCCCACTGTATCCTGTGATATATTTTTATTCTATAGATGTCTGTGTGATTCTGCTTCATATTGCAGAATGTCATTGTATCCTTTGTGTTGCAGCTTCATACTTCATAATCTTAGGGTACCTTCACATGCCGCAATATCTGTTGGCGATATGAGGCGAACTAACATGCGCGTGCATGTTTTTCATGGTCGCCTCAGATCACCGATGGCGTTATACACGCCGCAATCTCTCCCTGAAAGAAAGGCGATGTGTCGCCCCGGAAATCGCCTCACCCACAGCGGAACCAATCCGGTCGACTTCTCTCGCTGCTTCACACGCCGCAATCCCAAAGGCAATGTGAGCATACATGGTCAGCGCGTTGAGGAGGTAGGCATGCCACAGTAGTTTACACCGCGCCCCATACACGCTCATTGGACAACGCAAGAGCATTACGATTGGTCAGCCTGCTCTGGAAGGCTGGCTAATACATGATGCCATTGCCATTGTGTGGTGCTGGACGGACAGCTCATGAAATATGGCGTGGTGTCAATTGACAGCCAATGGGAACACAGTAGCCCACACCAATCAGTTCACATGGGGCGCGGACTCCACCACGCTGTGTCACGCCTACGGGAAATCGTAGGCAATGCAGATTCCATCACTATCGCCCTATCATACGCCAAAACCCAGAAATCTCGCCTTCATGATTGCGGCTGATTTTAGAGCAGTGCTCAGGAATCAGGCAACAGGCGAGAGGCCGCGAAATTCCCCAATCTCCGCGAAATTACCTAATTACACGCCGCAACTGTGAGGCAATTTCATGGCGATTGTTCCAGGGTGACATATAGCCTTTAGAATTCCCAGCCGCGGCGTGTAAAGGTACCTTTAGTGTGTCCTGTGTTGCAGAGTCTCAATGTATCCTGCATAATTCAGCTTCATTCTGCAACCTCTGTATACCATATGTGATGCAGCTCTCTACTACATAGTCTCAGTGTGTTCTATGTGATACAGCTTCATATTGCAATGTCTCAGTGTGTCCTATGTGATGCGGCTTCATACTGCAGAGTCTCCCTGAATCCTATGTGATGCAATGGATGTCAGAGGCTATGCAAGAAGTTATATACCATGTCAAAATATATACCATATATATACCATATCAAAATGAGATCACATGACCAACAATCTATAATGAAGGTAGGGGGGAATATTTAGATCTAACTGAGATGCATTTAAATAAATTGCACTACCAGAATATTGCTGTGGTGTTAGCTTTGCATGTTTAAAGAGGGCCTGTCACCCACCTGCTGCATGGCAATCTAAAGGAAGCACTGAATGCAGCATGTCTGCTGCATTTAGGGAATAGGTTCCCCATGTGTCTGTGTGCTCTGTACCCCCGAGATATAGCCTTAGGAAAACTCACTGTTAGAAGCCATGGAGGCAGTCCATGTGGTTGGGGTGAGCTCGATTCACAGTGGGCATTACCTCCCCCTCTGCTTGTCTGTGCCACCTCCAGCTGTGCTGTTTATGCTTTGTCAGGGCAGAAATCTGGAGCTGATGTCAGCACTTATGATTTGCATGCTATGAATGACAGAGCGAAGGAGTGGAGGAAAGCATAAACAGCACAGCAGGAGGCGGCACACAGAGGCAGAGGGAAAGGGAATGGCCACTGTCAACTGAGCTCACTCCAGCCACAAGGTCTGTCTTCATGGGTTCTAACAGTGAGTTTTCCTAAGTCTATATCTCAGGGTACACAGCACACAGACACATGGGGGGCCTCTTCCCTGAATGCAGCAGACATGCTGCATTCAGTGCTGCATTTAGATTGCCATTCAGCAGGGGGAGACAGGTCCTCTTTAAAAATAACAGTTTGGGATTGTACTTTGAAATGTTATTATGTTTTCTTCTAGTTTATGCCATTGTT